>JACJUY010000874.1:46589-178723 GCA_014220935.1 Platorchestia sp. MABIK | reverse complement strand
TAAATCGTACATAATCGACCACCACGTCCTTAATCCACCGGCGATACGTCCTTGATTTTCAATTGGGACGAAGCTTGGCATACAGGCCCGAAGTTTAAATTGTCACAGCTACAAATTCACTTACTATTTACCAAAGTCTAGCATATTTTCCATCTCCAAGCGACCCGCACCAATCCGAATCGCAAACTACACTCGTTAACCCTTTCCTATTTAGTAAGGAATCCCCCTATGCCCAACACTGACTACATAGCACTCGCAGACGACATCATGCAAATCGCATTTGACAACCATTCACACAACGGAGCAGTTATTCTAACATCACTTACCAATATCCAAATTAAAGTGTAGACCGAGCTACAAAATATTTACTGGACTCAACCTCTGCACGACTCCTAACCATTGCGCAAATATACAGTACGACCCACGGTATTAGTCCAATTTGATTTTTCTTCAAAACTATCATTTCTTGTTAATATACCTTGATATTTTTATAATGCGTCGAACAGTCATCAAGTACATTGTTCATAATCCTATTATTTTAGAAACTGTTTTTTACCATTTGAAACTAACTTTAATTAAATCCACGCTCTATTTTCTGAACCACGATATTAGTCTGAGGTATGAAAATTAGTTATAGATGATGAATAAAAAACAAATTAGTTAAATATTAGTACGAAATTGGTAAATAATACTTTAAAATGTACTTTTAACGAATTGCAACGGTGAACAAGGCAAAAAAACAAGAAAAATGACCTCATTTTTTAATGTAACGGCCATTACATTTCATTTCCTCAAAAATACGTTCATAAACCGAATTGGTCAAATTTTCAATAGTAATACCCTCAATGGATCTTACGGAGACTTGTATGGCCTCCCAAAATTCTGCTTTGCAAGAAAACTGCTTGCCATCTGAATAAACTTTGCGCTTGATGATAGACCACAGATTCTCAATTGGGTTCAAATCTCAAAAATTGGGTGGCCACTCTATCAAATTTTGGTTTTTGTACCCAAGGGAAGCAAGATATTCTTTCGTAGATCAAGCTGAGTGCGATGGTGCATTCATTTTTTGTCGTGCATGAAAACCAACTTTTTACGACGATCCAAAGTCTGGTCGTGAAGCCAAGGAACAAGACATTCATCGAGGAGGGCGCAATAATTCGCAGAATTACTTTTAACTCCTTCACAGACCATTATTGTGCCTACAAGTTCTTTATTCACGATCCCAGCCCACAACAAAACAGCACCACCGCCTTGATGGCGGCGAAAACGATGGTGGAGCTTACCCTCAAATCCAACCCTTCCTTTGGACCATCCGTCTGGGCCATCGAGGGTCGCTCTGGTCTCATCCGTGAATAGAACACATTTCATTTCCTGTTTCATATACGACCAGCCCACTCTACTCTCAGGAGCATGTGCCTTTGTGTCAATGGAGGCTTTTCTCTGGAGATTTCACCTTTGCGATAATCCTCAAGATTCTGTTGCGGGTAGTTTTTGGGACTTCATTCAGACCAGAGTTTTAAAAAATTACTTTGCTTGTGCTTCCTGGCTTCTTAAAGACTTCACGCTTGATTTTTCTGATATCTCGCGTGTTTAGAGCTTTTAATTCGCCTTTATCAGACCGTTCCTTTCGAGTGGAAGGATCCCTCAAGAAACGTTGAATTGTTTTAACATAGCGGCCTAAAATCCTAGCTATAGAGGCACAAGAGGTCTTCTTGGCAGTTTCCTTTATGATGGTTTGCTTTTCTTCGTCTGTTAGGTCCTTAGCACGTCCCATTTTGAGTTTTATACAAATGGACTAATAGTGTGGTTCACCGTATGTTACAAAAAACAAGCTAAACAAAGGCAAATTGTGCAACCAGCCTCCCCAGAACATAAACTAATATTGAACTAAGATGAACCAAGATGAACTAAGCACACATTGTTGCCATATTAAAACATAATTCTCGCCAGGCAGGGGATTTTCAACGAAATATCAATAAAAAATTGTCTGACTAATACCGTGGGTCGCATTGTATATCGCCGGAGCAAACCTGCAACCTAGCGACGTTATACTCCACAAAAACGCGAAAAAAAATCGGCTGAACATTCGTTACACGCACCCACAACTTTATTTACACCTCACATTACGGTAAGACACTTCCCAAAAACCACACGAAAAAATTCTAAAGCTTAAAATTGGAAGCACTTGCACCACAACCTCGAACAAAGCACACTACACACAACAAACAAGTACCATTCTGCAACCTTCTCTTTGCTCAAGAGCAGATGTTTTCTAAGCCTACCAAAAATAACACAAGCCTACGCAAGCACGTATAGCATTAAAGATGTATACTAACATGACAACCACTCCTACTAAACACTAAGGGCTAGCTACCTTTCAACATTTCACCACTAACGAACCAATCATCAACACCCTTCAATACAAGCATTATATGCGTGAAGTGCATCGTTCATTTCCCAACCTATCCTTTTCTGTTTCGATGCTTTTCTTCCCGACACACTTTGTATCAAACTCTTTTTCTGAATTTCCCAAAAGCATTGCTTATCATTATACCTCCAGTACTCTTACAGTATGTACGGCACTCATACAATGCAGGTCATTGTCAGGTTGTCATGACAACTAGACTTTGCAGCTGGACTCGAGCACTTAAAAATGAAAGCATTTGTAATCAAGAAATTGGTGTGCTGATACTGATCACATTGCAATGCACAGGCTTGTTTCTTTCTTTCATTTCACCTTTAAAGAATAGAGCGTAGAACAAATGTTAACTCAATTTCAGTCATTTTTTTGGGGGGAGGGGGCAACGCCAGGGTGGAACAGATGATTTTGAGCTGGATAACTGTTATATTAAATAACTACAAAGATGTATTATTTATCGTGTCACAAGTCATAGCTTACTGAATTCATGCTAAAGTTGTTTTCATGGTGACGCTCATCTTTGATCGTCTGCATTAAAGTTCTAGTTCTGAAGATATTTTATAAGTTCTGGTATTGCAATGAGGTTGTCAGTGGTTACTAAATTTTAGGTCACGGAATCTCATAGACCGTTCACTTGTTACTACAGTGCAGTTTCGAAATGTTGAAAGTAAATGAGCTGATAAGCTTAAGTAGAGAGGCTGCCTAGTTGACATCAAGTTTTGCGCTCATCATGAATGTACAGGGTTTAAAAATAGGTTTCCCTGTCCCTGGTCAAAACACGATCAAAGATCACTTGTTGCAAACTTTATGCGTTTAAGTGTAATAAGTCAATAAGGTTTACATTCAGCAAGTACGTCTGTCCCACTGATATTTCGCTTGAATAGTTTTATATGCTGATTCTCCATTGCTTTTTGCCATTAAGGCCACAGGGTACAATTACTTTTTAAAGCACTAAGTGAACAAATTACAGTGTGCTACTGGTACAAATTGTAAGTTGCGAGCCAAAGTGTTTTTCGGAAGAACAGAAATTGATTTTTCTTTGAGTAGCGACCAAGAGATGTATTTCGGAGCAACAGAAGAATGATTAATTTAGATAACTTCCAAAACAGAGGGCGCTGCAATCACAAATTTAAAGTTTTCATGGTTAATTCGCCATAATGTGATGATGCGTACTAAATTGAGCAAGCGAAGTACGTGTATAACATATAATTAAGAAGTCAAGTTTTGGACAATGAGATCGAAACAACTGGTTCGAAAATAATTTTGTAGAAAAATGCATCTAACTTTCAAATCCGATATTGGGCAAGTGTATTTGAATGGGTGGTGGGCTAAGCAAATTTTAAAATAAAATTGTAATTCTTCATTGCTATCTGTATAATTGAAGTGGTTCCTCATCTGTGTTTCAGTTGAAATATTGCAGCAAGTCTCTTATGGGTCCAAAATTTCATCAAAATCGAGACACGTTATTTAATACTTTGTGTTTTATTTACAGTTTTGTATTTTGACCATGGTGGATTTACTTGATGCATTTCTATTAACTCTTATTAGATAGTAGCTTGTCATCACTCAAATTTGGACGAGCTCGAAAACTTTCTCACCAAAAATAAGACATTCATGGCATGTCTCAGAACGTTCAATCGCTTCACAAAATGCTTGATCATGTTCAGTTTCAACATAGCTGAAACACATTAGCTGAAATTATATGGCTGAAACGTATTTTTTTCTAGATGGTATTTCCAATTTTATGGCCAACGATGTAAAATGCTGTACAAATGCAGTTTTTGAATTAGCAATACCTATTGTTTTATTTAAAGGAACAAATGCCAAACACACACACAGACCGTGGTGATTCTCAGATTTGCTTCCGAAGTATTTTTTTTTACTTTGTTTAGCCGACAAATGTGAGCATATAACGCCTACGGTATACGCTAATTGAGCGTGAGGTATCGTCGCATGAATACAAGTTGTACGCCTACGTTTTTCATGAGTATTGAAGGTTATTTTGTTAGATTATTTTAGGTTTAGTCAGCAGCTATTAGGCTTACTCAACGTGCGCAGAGAGCTTACATGCATGACTAAAATGAAATGTTAATATTGAACACAGGAACGCGGTCTTTGCGAATCATCTAGGATTGAGAGTAAATGTTTAAAATTAACGCTCATCTCTCATTCTGATTTTAAATTTAAATCATATTTCCCTCACATTTACTTCATTAGTTGACTCATGCTATTGCTGCATATAATATGACCATTTTTACAGCAGTAAACACTTGTACAGGACGGTTGCTAAAAATTTTTACCTTTCAAAATTGCTTTAACTTTTTTACAGACAGGATAGGGAAATAAAACAGATATTATTCGAAAGAAGAAAAAGTTCTTTTTCAATTTTTGGTTTCTTTGCTATACCTATTCGAGTCTTCATCTTGAATTAGAGTTCTCAATCTTTCAACATTTTTCCCTGTGCTTTTCGAAACTTTTCCTCCAGGTCTTCCTTTATTAATGTTTCTCATAATTAACTACGATTGACACTTTTGGAACTTCCTCTGAATTGTTACTTTGCTACGTTGGAATCGTTTTTCCTATAAGAATTTCTTTTGAGTCCCGACGATAGATCTGATTTTCGTCATTTCTTCAATGATGAACTTGCGTTGCTGAAGAGTCTGTTGTACCATGAGTGCTGATTACAAAAACCTTCTCTCCTGCACCCTTGATGTTCATGTTTATTTGAAGGGTATACCAGACACGTAAGAAAAGGTTTAATTCTATCCTCTGAATGTTCCGAATGTTCTATGTTACAGTCTACCATTTCATTTTAAAAAGTTATTGGGTTTAATTTAAAAAGTCATTGAAACTTTTAAAATGTACATATTTTGAGCAACCACCCTGTGAATGTGCAAAAAAAAATTCTGAATTCTTTTAATAGCCTACTTTGAAAAGACTTTGTTGATACTAGAATCCCCTAGAACTGTCGAAATTCTAGCCATTGCTCGAACGCTGAGGTCCATTGCGGACTCTGTAAGGCAGATTTAAGAGCCTTCGGCAATAAAGTTCAAGGGCTGTGATTCGCTTGATCAGCCTAAAAATTAATAACGCTGGTAATTTAAGACTAAGCGGAGCAATGGCGGGGGTTTCTCACATCTTCGGCGAAAACGTAAATGAAAACTAAAAATGTTCGTCTGCTCTTCTTGCAACGAGTCCCAAGCCATAGCAAGGGATTCGGGGAAGCTGACGAACGTGTCAGCCGGAGGCCGACACAACAGACTGAACTAAACCGTGGGCGTGTGTGCACCTCCTAATGTGTGCCGCTGCTCTACGGCAATCCGACCCTCGCTACAGGGGACTCTTGTGTCCTCGGCAGCCGGCTGCATTGAAGATTGTTCGCCTGAACATAATTTTCGAAATCTTCAGGTGAGCCCTTTGCCTTTATGTTCCGCTTATCCTTAATTATCATTATTCTAGCGTTACCGGCCCCAGATGGGTGCCAGGCAAATGTGTGTGCAGTAGAACCCGTTAATTCGGGGATAGTTTCCACTGGTCGGGTGGTTTGTGTACAGAACATTGTCGTGATCATTTTGTTTGTTGGTGGCATGAACAATCTCATACCAGTTTCATTATGAAATTAAGGCAGTTGATAGAATTGTTGACTTTCTAATTGAACTCCGTCTCACCTCCTTCGCAAAATTCACTTCCAAAGTGAAATCTTAGAAATTTTGAAAACGTGTGTATTCCAGTTGAATGAAAAAAATGTCGAATTCAAATTTTTTCGCAACAGCTTTTCTGTGAAGGGAGAAGGGAGGTTACCCAGAAACAGGAGTATGCTACAAATTGTTGGGAGGAAAGAAACGAATAAGAGAAGTGGAATGAAGTGCACATGTCCAATAAAATACTTAAAGTATTTTCTAACGCCCTTCGCTAGATTTTGAAACCTTGAAGTAGGACTCAAGTCATTCGCTCGACTTGGCTCTTCTACTTGCTATAGTAGTCGAGGGAGTTTTGAAACTTAATAAACAGCATGGTGAGCTCCCGTCTGATTATGTGCAATGTGACTAGATGTGAGTGCTCTTTGCACTCAAATTTACTGGAATGAAAGCAAACAAGAAACCGCACTTAGCGCAGCCAAGTCCAGTTGAATCAATTTACACAGCTACTACGACGCAGTACTTTTTCTACTTGATAAATGGATGACAACATAAAAAGATCTGTTTTACCGTCTGTGTCGGTTGAACGAGTGAAACTGTCACGAACAAGGACTGTCTTGTTTTTTTTTCTAACTGAATGTTAGGACGATGGGAAACGCAAAGTAAACAGTAAGTTGAACTATATAAATTTTTTGACTAATGAATTTTTTTTTCAATTCAGGCAAAGAAAGAATGTTAGCCATATTAACTGTAGGGAAGCTAAGTATTGCTGAATTAACAAATGGTTTTATAATGTTATTTCAAGAAATGAAGTTCTAAATGGAAACATCAAAAACGTGAAATATGTTTATGGTGAAAGGTTAGTCAAAGAAAAACTTCTCATTTTCAGAGGAAGTAAAGCATAAGGCAGCAAAATGCTAGAATGAAACAGAGCTATATTTTGTTGGAAGCTTTCCAGCGTACAGAACGAGTTCATGAATGAAGTTTGTAGTTGAGATTGACTGCAAATATCCAATCTGTATGCACTTTGCTATTGAGCGCTGAGAAAGATCATCGGGAATTAATGATCCCAGTCTGACTTGGTTTTCTGACCGACGAAAATTTTCACCGAAATGTATCGGTAATTATTGTCTTTTTTTCTGATAAACCGACGATATATCGTCGAAATTATTGTCGGAATTGTCTCACATTATCGACGGATTAACAGTAAATTACCGGTAATTATCGTAAGTTTTGGACGAAGACCGACGATAATTACCTATTAATTACCGATATTTAACCGGATTAGTTAGCATTAGTTGTAAAAATGAATGGTTTTGTTTTCGGATTGAGAAGAAATCAAACAGTATTTCAAGCACATGTATACCTCAAAGATAGGTTTTCTAGATCTGGATGAGGAAAGAATGATGATTTTGACAGAGAAGAGACAGGTCAATGTTGTCTTGGCCAATTTATGAACCTGACGCTGAAAATCAAAAGTATATCACAAAAAATCAATCGTGTTGAACATAACAAAAATCTTGGTCCAATTGGAGGTACATTTTAGGTGATCTAGGAAAATATGATAAAAGAGTCGGGACTCGCAAATGTGGAACTTGATTACGTTAGGGAAATTGTGATGCTAAATAAAAAAATTTAAGGAAAAAATTATTACCTCTCGAAATAAGTAATATTACGAAGAAATAATATCATTTGTCAACGAGAAGGTGATAACTTGAAAAGAAACTCAGAGTTCTTCAGACGAGTGAGAAGAAAAGACCAATAGTTTTAAGAATATTATAAGGACTTGGCAGATTTAGATTCAAATATACCATAATTTGAAGAATTCGTATCTAAAATTGATGCAGATGTAGCATTAAACACAACTGAAATTTAACTAATAAAAGTTGTTGTTTCACTTCGAATCAAATCCAAAGAATAGAATGAACATTGAGGCTTGAGACTCTCGAACCTTATCAGTTACTACCTGAATGTATTATACTAACACTATTTGAAGTGTTGCTTTTGTTAAATTAATAAGTCATTGACGTAGAAAAAATAACAAATTCCTCAGGTTCCATGTGTGCATAATTTGGTTTAGGTAAATTCCTTTTAACTAGTCACATAGGACAGAAATTCAAATGTTATTTTTAAGGATGTTAGATTAAATTTTAAAGATGTTCATTTTCCAGTATTGTTCACCAAAGCAGGGAATTAGTTAAATAATTTCCCTACAGAAAATAGAAGCCTATACAACAATTGCACACAGAGAAGTGGTTCTTAACTTAGCGAACATCAATCATAAATTAGAAATGGAAAGAAATGAGAAATTATTTCAAACCTTGTGACTGAAATGAATGAGATGCAAATTCAAATACATCAACTACAATTGAAAATCCTTAACATTAAGAAGAATTTCAATTTCTTGTTTTGAAACCATTGTATAAAAATGGAAAGAAGAAATATAATTCAAACATAAACATAATTCTACTTTCCCTTCTCCGAGTATTTGACTCTGAATTTTATGTTGAGAGTTGAAATAAAATCGGAAGATGAGATTGTGGCAAAACGTAGTTGTTGAACTTCTTGAAATTCTTTTATAGTGTTCTTAATAACTTTTTCTTTATATCAAGTCAAACCATTACCTTAAATAAAAATTAATTTGAATATTTTTTCAAGGGTTTTAAAACAACAGAAACCAGTCATTTATTTGAATAGGGGAAAGTTAATATTATTTGATTCCTTTATCAATATTCTCTTAAACGCAAACTGAATATATTAAGTGTTTAGAAAATACTTCGTCTGTACCTGATCCGAGTGAAATTGATTCTCAATAGAAAAACCTCTTCGTTTTCGATGGCATAGTAACAATAACCAATCAAAATCCTAGAAGTAACCTTTGCGCGAGAGAAAAATGTAATTATTTATTCATCACATAATTATCATTTGATTCCTTGAAAAAGATTGAAAACTAATGCAAATGTTGTCATTCTTCTTGGTTAATTCATCATTGATATATTTAAAATTCATATGGAGATCATAGCTCATGACGTGCCAATAAAAGAATTTAAAGAGTTTTGTAGCGACAAGTTTACAATTCCTCACAGGTTTACGATGATTGGTAACGACATATGTCCTTTCATGGGAAAATGGTCAGAAAATTTATATCGAGTGAACGTCTTCAAAAAGTTTATAATGAATGATAAAATAAAACTCCTAATCGTGGTTCTTCAAATACCAATATTATACTAGTGTTATATAAATTATGTCGAAGAACTTGAATGGAAAGGAAAACCGAGATGCAAATAATAGGAGATAACTGTTTTATTTACTTAATTTTCCAACATGAATCTAGAATAGTACGAATTCTAGTTGAGACTAAGGTTGTAAGATCTGAAGTCCAAATTCTTTATTTTAATTTCCTTGGATTTCATTTCTTAAACAGATGACGGAAATCTTTTAAAATTCATCAGAGAAATTGTTATATTCTGTCTCATCTCCTAACATACCACTGGTATTGATATCCATAGCCAAACATTGGTAATTAAATAAGCCGTGTCGAAGATTAATTTGTTTCGATGAATACATAACAGCTTGGACTCAAGAACTATCAGCTAAGAGTTATAGCTTACTTAAAAGATTTAGGCGCAGAAACTTGTGTTATTCCGATTTATTTAATGCTAAAGATCAAATTTGCTTTGTCAAACTTGAACTGCCGAAAGAAGACGTTAGAGATGCGCATGCATAGTTTTCAAAGATCTCCTCGGGTTTCGAGATGGTTTCCGTGCACCGTATTTCAACGAATTTAAGTGAGGAATGTCCATTTAGTAATCGTCTTCTTCTCGCCTTGGCCTCCTCGCCTTGGTTCGCAAAAGTCACAGGTCTCTTCAGTGCCGACACATCCCGAAACAGCCTGTAGCAATTGGTGGTCATCAAACTGAGTCTTTGCGTGCTGTGAAAGCTGTGCTGACGAGTGAGCACACACTGAAGCGTGGAAGCACTAATAAATGGTTTTCATAGAGGTTACTGAACGGTGGAGAAACTCTGTGCCGTAATTGGGGAATGCGCGCAAGCTTTTCGGATAATTTGCCTCTCTTTTCTTCAAGCGGAAGAAGAACTTCTACACAGTATATGCTGTATGTAAGAAGTTTAGAAAACTGCATGAAATTTTGAAAGAGTTTCTGTGTGTATTTTGAATTTTTTACTAAAGTAAATTTGATTCACGAACATTCTGCCCCCCAATGTTCTACCAAACACAGAAGTATTAACTGTAAATCCGTTTCTTTCAGAGAGGTCAAACAAAAGTGATGCTGGCGTCACACTTTGTATCGGGATGTGGGCAAAGAAAAAGCCTCAGCAGATGTCGTTTTGCCCACTGTTAACTAAAATCACCAGATCTTCGTGTCATGGCGGAAGAGTAATTTATGTGTTTTCAAAGCATCGAAAAACATGGTCAACAGTTCAATAATTTTATTTATTTCTAACCGTGAAACGATGCTGAAGGAAACTGTTCGAACAGTTGTCAAATTGTGATTGATGTATGCTCTGTGGCAAATAATACGAAACTATGGGATTATATTTGAAGTTTTTAAAATGAACATTGTAATAAAAATTGATACATTTTTGGCAAAAAAACCGTCGGCAGGCTTTGTGAAAAAAACCATGTTGGTAGGTCTTGTGCGAGGTGTAGAGGTGACCGTGACTCTTTGCGTCTCTACCCTCAAGTCGTCGGCCGAGGCAATTGGAATATCTCATAAATTCGAGAAGAATCAGAGGGAAATCGTAATGAGGAGCGAAAATATTACTCGAGAAAATTTTCAGGACCTAATATTAATGTGGTGCAAGAACTTTATATAGGTGGGTTGCGAAAATTTATGAATTTAAATATAAAAGTATCGTCGCACGAACGTGTAAAAAATTACATTGTTACAACGTCATGATCATTTATCAGATAGTGCCATAAATCTTATCTGGTTCCTGGATAGGATTTATGGTCGTACTAAATATCCTATCATATTCCTCGAGGCAATTAGTCGACTGTGGCCTTCCATACACTTTGCGTTGAAATAGACTTGAATCGGATATTTAGTTATTTGTATCTTCAAGCCTTCAATTAATGTAGGGTTATCAACCGAACACATAAGATACACAATGCTGTTTAGGTTCCACAAAGGATGTAATGCATCAACAGCTGTCAAAAATATTCAAGGTATGCGTTTACTGAACAGACATGTAGAAGATGGTTGCAAAAGTTTCGAAAATTATGAAAACATCCTCGAAGATAGCCTTTGAGAAGGTCGACTAGTTGAGCTCGCTCCAAAGTTATAAGAGGGAACACTTAAATCGAATTTTGCAGTAACCCTGAGGCAATTGAGCTCTGAAATTGTTTGTGGAAGGGCAATCCAAAATCAGTTGAAGGGGCTGGGAAAGAAGCCCACTCTTATAAAGAGGGTTCTTTATGACCCCTAGATATATATAAATATAAATATACGCAGCTTATCGTACACAGCGAGTGAATGCCTGTGCACAATGTGCAGCTTTGCATCCCTCTAATTTCAACCATTTTTTTATAAAGGAGTAGTCCAACCCCCATTATCTGAAATGAGAAAGAAGGTAAAATGAAAGAAAGGTCGTAAGAAATAAAAAATTAAATCTCTCGAGAGTTGATGAAGCCGAGTGCACACGGCCTGTCAAGAATGTATAATAATGTTCCTATTTCCTAAGAATTCACGTGATGTTCATTCTTACTCGAATCTGATGGATTAATACACGGGAAATTGTGGAGTTGATGAAGCTTATATTAAAGAAACGCTCACCACACACACTTTCAACTGACTTCGGACAGACAGACACCCCTCTTATCATAGTATAGATTGTTGCCTGAGACAAAAAGTGGACCGTGTACAGAAACTTCCAACGTTAAACAGAGGTGCCTAATTATTTTGCGATGAAATCTAGTTCATACCAGATGAAAGAAGACTTCGGTTAATTGAATTTCTGTTCGTTGATAGCAATAAGTGGTGTCCATGCAAACAATACAGCTTTATTGATCAGAGCTTCGGGTGTCGACTGAGTACAGAATACAAAGTGTTGACTCTACTACCATCGTACCAGTTTTGGCCCAAACTTGATGAGAGCATGTGTGCCAATGGTTGTACAGAAGGCACAAGTTTCAATAATTAAAAACTTCTTGTTAATCTCAAATGAGGCCATTTTAAATGAGTTCAATGATGGTAAACTACTACCGTTTTTCTTGTGAACAGGTCGTTTTTCGATGGAGATGAACTTTCAAAGTCTTCAAAGTATTTGAATTGTTAATATGATTTCCATTAAAAAAATAGCCTAACAAGTTTCAAAAATGTTCTTGTATTTGCATAAGAGTAGTACTTCTTTAGCGGATTATTCGTGAAAAACAAATGCATAACACCATGTTTTCATTTCTTAGAAAGTTATCGAATAGTCAACTAATGGCAATAATTCTTTAATGACAAGTATTATTTGTGATTTACATTTCTTTTGCTTTGCCTTCACTTTTGCGATGTGAATTGCTTAACCTATGCTGAAAACTCAATTTTTGATCCATAGCTGCTGACATTCTGAACATCATTTGAAGTATCAACTTGAATGAAGCAAAATATTATCACCACACCGTCGATTTCGGTATTGGATGAAGTTACTAACCACATCTCTTCCTACTAACAAACTTATTATGGTGTATTCTAGTTCATCATTTCATTAGTTTGCCTTCAACAGTCAGAAGTAAATACGTCGGAACGTCAGTGAGGAATATCAAAGTGTGGATCGAATTTCGTAATTATGGGCACGATGAAGCTTTTAACTCTGGGGCTGCTCGCCTGCGTATGGACATCCCGTGATTCCGAAGGCGTCATCTCGGCATTATTTACCAAGGTTAGTTTTTTTAGCTAAAATAAAACTGAGTACACATTTTGGGAAGAAATGGACCATGTTTAATAGATTTTGAAGAATAAATGTCAAAGCATTAATTAAATACTTTTGTATAAGAGCATTAACGTACGAATGAGCGTTAAACTTTCGAAAATAATTTAACCCTAGCGCGCTTGATTGACTGAAATTTAGTTGAGCCGCAAAAAGTAAATTTTATGTCCTCTTCAGCATTTTTATTTCAAACTTAGTCTTCACAATTCATAAGCACAGAGCCCGCGTGCATTCTTTTAATTTCACTTCTATTCTGAATCAACGCTGGACTTTAACAGAAACTACATGATAGTGATTTATAGAAAGTACTTCCATAAGTCAGCCTACAGTACCTACGATAGTCTATATTAAATAAGAAAACTCGTCGAACGAGAAAGCTCCAGTATAGTATTATGTTTATTGTGTCCTTTGCCGTGGTCACCGTGACCGAATGGTTAATCACGTGCTCTTAATTAACGGGAAGACGTAGGCAGTTCGAATCCCTTTAAAACCGTCCGGAGTTTCTCCTCGTTGGGAAAAGGGAAAACTCAGCTACAATTCCCCCTTCTACCCTAGGTGTCAAAATGGGTACCGACTTGACCGGGATTAACCGTTATTGCATCTTAGAGTTAGTTATAAAGCATTTAAAAATCAATGCACAAGATGATATGTATCAGTTTTTTTTGAAATAAAACATCCTTTTTTTAAGGGGATTTCCTATTTGGAGATCCCTCATTTCTTCAAATTTCACTGTACACATTTCTATTGCACCTAGGAGAACGAAAATGCACACAGATAGGTAAAATCAAATTCTGAACACATTTGCTTCTACAAAAATTCTCAACTTTCGCCATAAAAAATGTTATTGCGCGAACATATGAAATTATATACAAATATATATATATATATAAGCGCAAAACCCTACTCCTACAATTTTCAACGTAGAAGCTTGATTAAGGTTTTATTCCACGCAGAAAGACTGTCGCAAGTGGAAAATGCTCCCCTTTTTTTGAATTTTGAATTAGAAAAAAAGTTATGAATTTATTTTTAAATGCAATTTCTTAATTTTCTGCATATATCAAATTTCAATTTTTTTACACTTCGATTGCTCCTAGGTTTATGAAAATGAATACCGATATATGAAATTGAATTCTGAACACATATGCTTCTATAAACACTTTTCGATTTTCGCAATATAAAAAAGTTATTGTGCCAGCATATAAAACTGTATATATTTGCGCAAAACACTACCCATTCAACAATTTTCCACGTAGAAGCGTGATTTTAGTCCCATTCGACGCGGTACAACAGTGGAAACAGCGTAGCAAAGCGGAATTCTATTTGAATTCCAAATTAGATTTATGGTGAAAAGTCTAAGATTGAAAATAAATAAAAAACTTTTTGACAAATCTATCCCTAACTTTTTTCTAGTTCAAAATTCAAAAAAGGGGCATTTTCCAGTTACCGCAGTCCTTTCGCGTCAAATGAGACCAAATCAAGTTTCTAAGTTGGAAATTGTGGAAGGAGTAGCGTTTTGCGCATATATGTATATATTTTTATTTTACTTTATATTATGTTCGTGCACTAACTTTTTCTATGGCGAACATCAAAAATTTTTGTAGAAGCAAATGGGCCAAAAGTTTAAGTTTACATATATGTATGTATGCATTTTGATTTCCCAAGGTGCTATAGAAATGTGTACAGTGAAGTTTGAAAAATTAGGTGAATTAGGTGATTTCAGGGTAGGAGATCCCCATAAACCATGCAAGATGAAACAGCATCATTGCAGGAGACTTCTTGGCTGGGACAACATGAAAACCTACAATAAAAAATTGTTCAAGGAAAGTGAATACATTGTGCTTCATTTATCAAGTCAAGTATCTTGGGTCTGATTCATAGAAAAGCTTTCAACTTTTTCAGAGAATAAATATTTTTCAGCTGTACTTTTTTGGTTAATAAGTATATATTTTCTTGAGTTAAACAAGAGGTGAGCATAAAAATAACGGTTACACTCACGCTCAATACATAATAACAGTAACCAATAACAACCATGCAAGATGCAAGAACCATTTAAATGCCTGCATCGCAACAAATGGATATCATGTTGAACATCTTTTATAAATATCTTACCTAATTTAAAAAATTTGTTTGTAATGTATATAATTGCTAAAGTCATTATTTTGTTTCTAGTGTTCATAAGAATAATGCTTTCCTAACCTCTAAATTTGAGTTCCCTGCCACTTTCAAAATTTGAATTTTTCTCACGTTCTAGTCTAGCGTCAAGTCTTTGTAACTCTTTAACGAAACACTCTGCACTACACGGTTATTCAGTATAAATTATTTATACCAATGCTCCCAACCTCATGTTAAAGTTTCTTCAAACTAGTGTCAACGCCCTACATGTACACATTTACAAGGTTCGAAGACTGTTTGAGGATATTTGCAAACGTTCAGTAAACAACGACATTCTACCAAGATGGTCAACATTTAGAACGGATTACTGCAAATCCTCGATGATTTTTTTTCATTGGAATTACTTTTGGCATCAATGACTGCTCCTATGGCCCGAAACCGTTGGCAAACTGGAAGTCGGGAGTCATTATTCATTTCGGAGATTACATGAACACTAGTATGGTGTAATGAAGATGTCGAATATTCTATCTTTCAACGACGCTGAACACTTAATAGTACATAGAGTTTAGAACCGGTATGTTAGGGAGCCTCGTGTTTGGGGTATCATGATCGCTAAGATTCTGTAAGTCTTGGGTTATACCATAGCTTCACAAGAAGCTGCAGAATCTTGCTGCTCACCTGTTTCCTTCCGTTGGAGACCTCATCTTTTCAGGGCTTAACAATTGATTTTGAACGTCAATTTATCCAGCAGAATTTGTCCTTTGACCCCGTGGAAACATCGCCACTCATTACCTGTTAAATTATCGCAGTAGACGAAAATTTGGTGAGCATCACCCTGGATACATGAGAAAAATCAGCGTGTGAAGTGTGAATGACAAAAGCTGTTTTTTTTAGTAAGTCTATCTTTAGATAAAAATCCCTTTTTACGTGAGAGGTCTCCTGTGTGCTCGTGAGTGAACCGTCGCGTTTGCGACCTCTAAAGTTCCGTCTACACTATCCAACTTTTTGTCAATCACGGTGCAAGAACACACCACAACGCGAACAAAGACAAACTTTTCTGAATCGTGTCCAGACGTCCAGACTACGCTTTCAGCGGAGTGAAGTTGTTCGCGGGCAACATGTAAACAAACAAGACTGCTTCCCAAGTAAGTTTCAGTTGATTGATGTATATATTTGGTAAATTTAATTTGTTGGGAATACGTAAACATAATTAATCTGTGTGGGCAGAAAATATTACGAATCACTAATGTATTTTGAGAACATTTCGAATACTATCACTGTCAGAGTGGTAGTATGGGATCAGCTGAAATACT
Organism: Platorchestia sp. MABIK; assembly: GCA_014220935.1. Taxonomy (NCBI): domain Eukaryota; kingdom Metazoa; phylum Arthropoda; class Malacostraca; order Amphipoda; family Talitridae; genus Platorchestia; species Platorchestia sp. MABIK. Next base: position 162,305 of record JACJUY010000874.1, on the reverse strand, counting down.
TCTATCTTTTTCAATGCTTTTCATAAAATTTAAAATTTTGGACTTTGACTCAAAACTGTAAAATATGCTCCTACTCTGTTTGAAGAATGTTTATTTGCGACATATTTTCTAGAAATGGTGAGCAATGCACAAATTTTCAATTTTTGTCATAAAATATTCCTGCAATATTTGAAATGCTTTGCCAAAGTTTTTTAATTTTTTCCATTTAACTTGGCCAACAGTTTGTTGCACAAATTTGCAATTTAGTGTTTGCATTTTATTTGTGTCCTACGCTATATGCAGTATCCAAATTTTTTGTGCACATTTTTGAAACATCCTTTGCTGAGCCAAGCAAACCAGAATGTATTTCTACTATTACGCAATAAGTTTTTGTGTGCTTTTTTTGTGATATTTTGCCAAGAACATTGTTAACACCTAGATCTTTTATAAGACGACTGAACATATCTGAGAACTAGTTCTTCTAAGGGAAGAATCTGAGAACCCAATGCTAAATGTCAAGCAGGCCATCTATATATTGAAATATATTTTCTTAACTTGTTAACGACCATGTTCTTCTAGTTCACTCTCATTTTAATCAGCAGCTGCCCACTTTCATATTTCATGAAAAATATAACTGTGGTTAGTTTATTATTTGGGTGATATTAAAGTTCTGAATTATTGTTTGGCAACTAATGTTGGTTATAAATAATTTGCTCCTACTTTACACCTCAAACCAATTTTATTCCAAAAATTTTGATGCAAGTCCACAACCATTTTTATTTGTTCCTCATGTATGGATTTTTTTCTCAGGTGGCTGGCAGGAGGTAATTCACACACTTCTCTACCGTTTTTGACAAGAATATCAAAGCAGTCACTCTCCATCATACCTGAAACTTGTAAGGCCATCTATACTCTACTTGAAGAAGGTGTGCATCTCATTGTGGTGTTGAGTTTAAATGTTACTTGTAATGAGAATTGTGATGTTCTTTAGGTGAAAAAATAATTTTTATTTAATATGGCAATCATTGAGAAATTGGCAGTAGGTTGAAATCCTTTGAAGTATGGTAATGAAATGAGTTAAGTGACCCTTGTTTCATCATAAACATGGTATTGACTTGGTGCAATAACAAAGCTGAATGTAATAAGTGCACTGTTTTTCCCATGCTGTCTGGTCTTGAGGTGCTACTTGAACTGATGAACTCTTGCTCAAAAAAGGAGTGGTGTGCAAACTACGTATATATATTCCATTTGTTCTCCAGTTGATTGTAACCTACTACAATTATAAGAGCTACAATGAAACCAAACTAGTTCCATTATTTGTGAACTTTCAGTTGCATGAGCTAAATGTATATTGTGTGATATATTAATGCAGTGATAGTAGGGGAATCTATATAACCACTGTCTGTTTCCAGTAATATTGTACACATCTCATGACACTATATTGCATAAACCATCAAAAAATGTTGTGGTGGACTTCCATCTGTTGTACTTGTAAGGCACGGATGGTGCTACAATCTATCGGTGAGTTCCATTGAGGCTAGAGAGGTAGCTGCCTTACATAGCTTTCCCGGGGTGCGTCTCGGTGATTCAAGACGGGGAAGTTGGAACTTTTTTCTTTTATAAATTTACATTGATACATCTTAAGATTACTGACGACTTCAAATGACCAGATGAGATTTTGAAGGGTGACTGAAGTATGGTTACTACAAGTACCCTCCCCCTAGAGAGAAGAGACTTCGAACGATGCTGTCGCGTATGTTCAGATGGTGAGAGAGTTGCTGATGGGGCCTGGCGTTGAGTCCGTACGATGAGGGCCGTGCGATGAGGGCGTACGATGAGGCCGAGCGATGAGACCGTGCGATGCGGCCATGCGATGAGGCCAAGTGATAAGGCCTTACGATGAGGCCGAGCGATGAGGCCATGCTATGAGGCCGTGCAATGAGGCCAAGTTGTAGGCGTTTTGGCTGCTCGGTTGTGTATTTTCGAGCTTGGTTATGCGTCCTTGAAATGATAGGAACACCTAGCGAAAATTGCGACGAAGGTTGCCTCGTTAGTTGGAGCAGCGTTGGCTGAAATTGAAGAGCAGTTGTACATGGGGGTCACCATTATTGTAAAACCTGTTGTTGCTACTTCGGCTTTTGAGTTCCATTGCGGCAAGTGAAGTAGCGGTCTAACTTATGCTTCTCCTGAAGTGGGTATCGGTGATACGCAGCGGAGAAGTCGGAACTTTTTCTTTTATAAATTTACATTGACACATCTTAAGATTGCCGAACACTTAAAATTACTAGATGAGATTTTGAGGGGCGACTGAAGTATAGTCACTACATCCTCATTTACAGAGTCCACAAATTCAAGCAGAGTGGGAATCAGCAGCCAGTGATTTCTAACTGGAGTAAAAATTCCATTACAACTTCCCGAATTTAATGAACTCTTCTCTGGAGATTGCATGCCTTTTTAGTGTCACTATGAAGGACTGAGAAGAGAGGACTGCCGCCAGCTCCTTGGGCTGACGGAATCGGTGGGCACCGCGACTGTGTGCTGCTCTGCGATAAGGGTGCTGCTCTGTGATGTGGTGCTGGCGTGTCATGGAGGCTAGACTGCTGCTGTGTCTTAGAGCTATCATGTGCTGTTCGCCGCCTAGACTACCTACATTGGCATTGCACAGATAGCGTATCCGTAAACTTCCTGTAGACGATCACAGCGGTACCGGAGACTTCAGAACCAGTTTGCTTTTGAGGTGGTCGCAGTGACATGTAGCACTGTGTTCAGTCAACCTTTTTTAGTGAGAATTTTCCATCAAAAATATCAGTCCTCCACTCTATCCCTTTCCATAATTTCAGTGTTGGTTGGATTGGGGTTTGGGATTTTCAATGATGGGAAGGGATTGGACTTTATCTACTAACACATGTTAGTATGCCTAGACTTATCATTTTGAACATTTTCTTGTTTTCAAATTACTCTAATGATCGTAAAAATCTTTCGATTGTAAGGGAGCTATAATTCAATCTGAAAGGTAATATTTTGCAAAGTAAATGCTGCTATGATTTCGCTAATGTATTAATTTATGAACAGCTGAAGTACTGCTTTGAACTTCTGAATAACTACCATTACTCAAAAATCATTCTATTCTTGAATTATAAACTCAACTCCTCTCTGTTTGAAATTATCAATTTCCTTGGGGCATTGATTGACGTTAATGCTTGTTCACAGCCCGAGCTCAACCTTCCTATTCGTTTGTGCCAGTGGGCCATCCGTGGTCCTGTCCTGCGCTTCTAAACCTCTCTGGTTTGGTTTTCCACGACTGGCGAGGGGCATTTGCGCAACTGGTGTAAACTATTCGTGACTTTAAAATTTGATTAAATTATATCGCACTGATGTACAAATACTTTCCTTCACCCGCCATCATATCGTCACGTACATTGGTTTTTCAAATGCCTTATAACTAACATTAGGATACAATGACGGTTACCCGGTCAAGGCGGTACCCATTTCCGACACCTGGATAGGGTGTATCTGAGTTCTCTCATTTCCCAACGGGGAGAAATAAAACCGCATGGTGCTGGGTTTCGAAATACAGACACATTTTCATGAAGGGTGCGCTCTTAACCACTTAATTTTTCAAAATCATGAACTCCAGTATTCAAGCCGGGGGAAAAAACAGTGGAATATTTTTATGAATTATCCCAAACCAACAGCACATTGATAAATTACTAAGATGATAAACCTATTCTGAAAACAATTTTGTAGGCCCATTACCTACAACCATATTAGTTTAAAATTCGTTTTCATCACAATGATTAACACAAGGATAACAGTGAACCCAAAACAGGTGTTTTTAATTAAAGAGTATGTGGATTCATTTTATTCAATGTTCACAGTGAAAATAAAAGCTTTCTGAAAAAAAGTTAACCAAAGGTTAAGGCATCAGAAACAAGTTTTAAAAATACCTTGAAAGGTAAAAATTTGCAAAGGTGACTTACTGCATGCACAGATCTTGAATTTCCATTCATCCACTGACAAAACTATCATTAAACAAAATGCAGTGCTATCTAAAAATAACTCACCAATAAAGATCTTATTTTTCAACTAGTTGAAATGTTTCTTCATAAGTTGTCAATGATTTATTTTAGCATTGATCGCGTGTTTGTTGATCCTCTTAGCTAGCACTCTTTTTATGACCAATGAAAAGTACACATATGTCACTTTGAGCCTCATTAACCACAACAACGGTGTTCCAAAGAGAGGAATAATGTAGGGACCATCGAGTATGAATACGTACACAGGTAATGTTCGCAGTATGTTTAAAAATTCACTAAGAAAAATAACTTATTTTTAACACGTTGTCAACCGCAAGCCATCTAATTCTGAAACAAAACGGATGAAAAAGTATTTGGCGAATGAATGTTTCTTATGACAATCATTACTATACAACATAATTGTCACTATGGTAAATAATGATGGAACATTTAGCTAATGGAAAAATATTTCTTAAAATTATTAATATTTTACAAATCTAATACAGATAATTTGTCATGTTGGTGACTAACATAAAAAGTATAACTAAGCAAAGTTTAAACCCTTTGGTATTGCATTGTTTTACACAGTCATAACTTGGTACTGAAAGCCTTATCACACATCAGATTACTTTATAAACTTGAACAGACAACATAGCAAACATATTAATCAAGAGCAACTGTAGCATAATAAAAGTATAATTCGTAATTAGTGATCAAGCACATCATTAGCAAGATACACATAGACTAGAATTTCATCAATACGGCACTTCACTCATTTCATTGTCTCAACATTATTTTAAGCATTGCAGGAAAATTTTTCTAATACTTCAAACACAATTTGTGTACAGCTGTACTACCAATGTAAATACTCACACACATTTTGTTCTAAGCCCATTACAATGCTAATGGCAACAAAATTGTTTCCTATATGATTGGCTAATGTTCATCAGTTGAAGAAATTCATTTGTGAAGTTATAATCAACAAAAAATAAAACAACAGCCCAATCATTATGACACACAATGAAGAGAAGGCATCCTTCTTCATTTTCTTAAAAATTCTGAACCATCACTTTTCAATTCTTGTAAAGTTAAATCAAAAACATTCCCTTAAGAAGAAAAACATACCCAACACTTGTCTGTTTAGTATGGTTCCAATTATGATAAGCCTTTTTTGTACATGGATGATGAAAAAGATGATGGCAAAATACCTCACAATTGCACATGAGGCTTCATATAACTACACTGAGCAAATAACCAAAATGCATCTTTGCTATCAAAATTATGGAACACATTGGTTTGAATTTAGTCTCACCGGGCACTAAATTTGGAAGTCCTTGATATCAAATTTCAGCATGGGAAATGTATAAAGTGTGGATGTTAAGCATTCATTTCTATCATGAATTTAACAACATTTAGTGTTTTTCAGTAGAGGGTTGTAGACTATTTCTAAAACAATTCACTTTCGTACTCAGCATAGAATTCTTACTATTGTTACTGAAAGACTGCAGCCAATATTCCAAAGACTAGACATTTCAGATGACTCGGCAGCACGACCATGCAGTGTAGATTATCTGAGAGTTTCCACTCAGAGTTCCTGTCAGACTCTTGTACTGTACCAGGCATCAAATATGACTTGTTGCGCTTCAAGAGCCAGATCTGGGTTCACTTTCTCAAGCAAATCAATAACAGTTTGTCCAGTGCTTGAAGACTGATCGGAAATTTTGATAGCGAGCCTGTATTCTTGGTAGAGTTTGGTTTGGTTTGAGAGTTGGTAGAGGGTGCGAAAGGCGTAAACTGAGGATAAATGTAAGTAAAAGTAAAATGATGAAATGTTCAAGAGGAGGAGTGTTTGAAACTTTGGATGTGAGGATGAAGGGGGAAGTGTTAGAGGAGGTAGAGCATTTTTGGTAGCTCGGGTCGGACATGGCTGTGAAGGATAGAATAGAAATAGAAGTGAGGCATCGAGTGAGTGAAGGCTGCAAGACATAGGGTGCAATGAGGAAAGTTTTTGAATGCAGGAGCTTAAGTTTGGGTGCTTAGAGGGGACTGCTTGAAAGCCCAATCGTGCCCATTTTACTGTATGGAGCAGAGTCTTGAGGTTTGAGAGCAACTGAGAGGAGGAAGCTGGATGTGTTTGAGATGAAGTGTTTGAGGAGCATGTATGGAGTAACAAGAAGAGATGGGATCAGGAATGAGTTGGTTAGGGGCAGACGGGTGTTGTCAAAAAGATGAGCAGGCGGGTAGATGAAAGAGTGCTTAGATGGTTTGGGGATGTTGAAAGAATGAATGTTGAGCGAGTGGTAAATAAGATTTATACGTCGGAAGTGAGTGATATTATAGCGGTAGGTCTCGGATGAATTGGATGGATGGGGTGAAGCGTGCTTTGAATAAGAGAGGTCTGACTGCGGACAGAAGTGAGTGGAAGCATTGCATAAGGAGGTAATTTATTTTTTTTGACGCGGTACTGGAAGCTCACCCGCGTGTGACGGGGTTGACCTGTTCTGTGCGGAGGGAGGGGCTGCACTCAATGAAGCGGTCGGGGTAAACCAGCTATGGCTGTCGGGCCTGACTGTGGAAGATGGTTGTGCTGGGCTGCTGCTGATCCGGGCATCTCTCGTGCGGCCAGCGCTGCCTCTCTCGCCTCCTTGTGACTAAAGGTAATGATTGTGGCCTGCTGTCGGCTACCATCCTGTAGGGAGGAGAAGCCTGGTATATGTAAAAACGCATACTCCAATGCGTAGATTACCTATATTTTAAACGGGATGAATGTGAGTGAAATGTGCTTTTTTATATATCTATTTGAGTATTGTAGTTATTACGCAGTTCCGGAAAAGGTGAAATTCTGTTTATCCATAGTTGAAATTAAAGCGTATGAGCTTGAATACTTTCGAGAATGAACGGTATTGATAAAATAGGGCATCTAACATGCTCAATCCAGTGGCGGAGCCAGACGAAAATTGGGGGGAAAGGGGGCAGGATCCCTGATAAATAATTTTGGGGGGCCAGACCTTAATTATCAGCAATAACATTTTTCTTAAACTTTAAACGGCGACGGAAACTGGTCCCCAGCTCAATATTTCGGGAGGGGCCATGCCCCCCCCCCCATCCTCTGGCTGCGCTACTGGCTTCAGCTATATAACTACTGATTCACAAAAAGGGTTAAATTTATATCAAACGGAATATTTAGTTGACCGGAAATCGCTATTGATCGTTTCGTAAGTACAATTGTATTTGATGAATGTTTTTTCAACTACTTGACCTAAGGCGAGGGAGTGAGTAAATGGAAGCAGGCTCAGCGAGTCGAATAGTTTCCTTTCAAACATCTTCTGCCCGTTTTCTAAGTTTATAGTTACTACAAGAGAGTTTGTGGGCTGGTAAAACTATCGGTACAAAATCTCGATTTAAAGAGCGTGTATGTTAAAAGAATGTATCTAGTCTCCTGTGAATAGTACCACTTAGCGAAGCGCATTTCGAAAACATGTGTTTTAAAAAACAGTGAATTAAGCTTTCATTGATTTTTTCAAATGAAGTTTTTGGAAACCAACTGGGGAAGTTGATATTTTAAGCTTCAAATTTGCAAGAGATTTATTCTGCGTCTGACTTAGCATAATTTCTTTAGACCTTATTCGCTAGAGCCCCTTCAGGAGGGTACGACTATTGTGTCTATGGTAAATAGCATTTCCACTGTGAAAATGTTGGAACCTGAGTTAAAGAATCGGTGGAAACATAGTGCATAGAATCCCCGTTTACGAGTCCCATACCAGATGTTCCATTCCTCTCACTCTGTGAAAGCATCTTTGTTATGGAAATTGAGCCTTAAGCTAAAACTTTACTGAAAGTACTCGGTAGAGCAAATCCTGCTGCTACTTTTAAGTTTCATCATAGCTTGGATGGATGATTCGCCAAATACCGTCTGGTGATAATTTCGTGTGAGATAGTCTGCCTCTGTACAAGATGATTGATTGTGATTAGTTTATTGTGACTTCAACATGCTGCAGTACATTGACATGCACAAAAGCTTTCTCTCCGTTAACAAAGATGCTCTAAATAATAATTGGTGAAACTTTTTTTACACTATGCTTGGATGCAAACGTAAAATCGTCAGAATAAATATAAAATCCCTTTAACTAATATAATGTATGAGTACTTTTGTTGCCGATATGAAATAGAAGGGAATCACGCGCACCTAAATTTTCACTCAAAAGCCACGCAAAATTAGTTGATGTAGCTTAGAGAAACCATGGACATACGAAAAACTTAAAGTAGGGGAGTGAAAGAAATCATTTCCTTTCGTTTTCTTGCGACGATGCATGGGTAGTTTTCCCTTTACTTGCTGATCATGTCATCTTGCAACGAAACCGACACTCTGCCGCTCAAGTAATCACAAAGCAGATTTCTGATCCGTAGGTCTTCTTTTGAAGGCCGCCGGCTCTCGCTTTCCAGGCTCAGAAATCCATTAGCGCTGTTTATCCAGTCTCCCAATTTCACAGTTGTTTCTACCACGTCTTCGCTGTCTGTAAAGCCGATTGGAGTGTATTGGTTCTTATCAGTTTTACGCAGCAAATTATACAAGGAACATGTGGCCAAGACAATTTGATTTACGTTCGGTACGGTTGTTTCAAGTGACCGCTGGAAAGCCTGGAACCGACTGCCAAGTATGCCAAATACATTCTCCACTACTCGTCGTGCTCTGCTCAGCCTGCAATTGCAGATGCATTGCTTCTTGGTTAGTCCTTTTTGTGAGTAAGGCTTCATGAATCTTTTTGTGAAAGGGAAAGCATCATCAACTAAGATGGTAAATAGAACATTGATATTAGCATCTGGCAAATCTGCACGTTCTGGCATGTTCAGAGTATTTCCGTCAATGTGGCCTTTGAGACGAGATTTCGCAGATACACCTCCATCTGAAATTCGCCCATCTGTACCAACATCGATTTACAAGAGATTGAGGTTGGCATCCACGAGGGCAAAAAGAACAACGGAAAATGACCCTTTGTAATTGCAGAAGTGGGATCCACTGTGGCTAGGTGGTCGGATAGCTACGTGCTTGCCGTCCATAGCACCTAGACACAAAGGGAAATTCCAAAGCTGCCAGAATTGTTTTGCCACTTGTAACCATTCTCAGTTTTAGATGGTACCGAGATGTAAGCGGCGAGCATATTTGTTATTGCTTTACAAACTTCATTTAGTATGCCGCTGACTGTTGACCTTCCCATCCAAAACTGGAAATGGAGAGAGCCTCTGCTTTCCCCTGAAGTGAACAAATTTATTGTAAGTTGTAATTCAGTTTGGAACAGGTTTAACTAACTGAATGAATCCGATTTTGCATCACTCCGAACAACTTTGACTCTCCAAACATAACAACGCGTTGCCACAGTACAACAGAACACTAGCATTCAAAAGGCTCTGATAACCTAAAATCGACCAACCTGTGGCTAGGTACCGCAGAGTGACTGCTAGACGATCTTGCGCTGAAATTGAGCTCATCATATTCGTGTTCCTCTTCTGGATTATAACAGAGACTCACTAGTAGCCATGAGAAGACGCTAGGACTCATTCGGAGGAAGTTTCTGGGGAAAATTGGTCACTTCAAACTCTGAACTAAGAATAATTTTCGTTCTGGGCAGCATTTGAATTTCTGGATAGATTGGTGCCCATTAGCCGGGAAATCTTCAATCAAAAATGAAAATAAAATTGTTTAACGTTTACAGTAGTAATGAGCAAGTCTCAAAATTTACGAAGCTGAATATTTTGTTTGGAAGAATTCATTTATTTTTATCAATCTGACAGTTTCATTTAGGACAGAGACACAGGGAAAAATAGAAGTTACTCCTACTTTATTCAATATAACGAGGATTTTGAGAAATAACTTTTTTTGGGCGAACATACTTTGGAATACAGAAAACGTCCTCATTATTAGACGGGAAAGGTGAAATAATTTAAGAATTAAATACTTTGGTATGAGAAAAATATAAATACTTGCACTCATATCTACAGTTGAAGGGGTTTTAAATTTTAAAGATATTTTTCCCAGTACAAACTGGGAGGGTCCAAAATTGCAATATGCTTGTGACCCCGGTAGAAAAGTATTGATTAAATGCTCGTTTGAGTCAACGAGATTTTCTGAAAATAAAAATTTTCATTTCATGCACAAAGCAAATAATGATTGTACATGAAACACACATTTGCATAGCTTAAAAAGTTCTAAAACAGGATACTTTGTAAATTTTAAATGATTGTGCAAGAAACACATTTATGCAAATTTTAGAGAAGGGCTGTTTGAAGAGACACTGGCATGTAGCCTATAACAGAATAAATTTTTGAATGCTGCAATGAACATGCAACGCATGGTTATACAGTCCCATATTTCAAAGTGTGAACTGGGAAAACGGTATTTAAAATCGTAAAAAGTAAATCAAGAAACAACTGCTGGAATTTAATATGTCCGTACCTGTATGAATCAGTGTTTTCCAACCGCATGTTTTTTACCAGATTGTTCGCAAATCCTTGATCATCACTTCGATCCAAAATCGAAGCACACCGCATTTTCCTTTTTGTTCTTGATTGTTCAACACTTTCCACCAATAAAGCTATTTCACAGAGCATGGTGAAATCCCCAACTTGAAAAACATTGGTGTTGCCATCAATCTTGCCTGGTTTGCTAGACTGCGACTGAAGCGAAAGTAAATAAACGAAATGATTACGGATCACTACAAAATCTTGAAACGTGTGACAGCTCTCTTCATAATTCCTTAAATCTACCCTATTCATTTGGTAACGTAGCGCTACGGATTGGTCATCATGTGACGCCGCCTTAAAGCGGGCCCTAGACGATCAATCATTATGATCAAAAACTTCACGCCATTGCTGACATAAAGCATGATTGACCGTCTGGACGCTGTTTTGACGTTTGAGTCAAGCGTGGACAGTGATTGATAGAAAGTTTGCATGACTCAAACACTGATGCTTGGCCATCCTGGCCAACTTTGATCAAGCATTGCGTCAATTTTCTCTAACTTGGGGCGTACTTTAATCCTTTTCTCTATCTTGGAACGTACTAAATTTCGTAAAAAAATCAAAGCTCTTTTGGTCAATACTAATAAAGTTCTTATAGTCTTTCAGTTCCTTTTCGCGCAAAACGTTGAGTAAAAGCTCATGAGTGGAGCAGTTTCTCCCTTTGTACCACTCCCGAGACCAGCGTGACTTTCTTCTTTACTTGTTTTTTCGGCTTGAGGGCAACTAGGGTCAAAACGAGAATAGCCAAATTTGTATTGAAAATTAGGCCGAAAAACTTCACTATAGACTTTCCCCTTCAAAATGTCAACTAAGAATGTGTTTTGATGAAACCGATTGAAGGATTGATTGAAGGTCGACTACGCTTGCAGCGCCTGCGCTAAGGTATAAAATCCAGGGCTTCGTGGCCAATGGAGGGTGGCCGCCTGAGTGTTGCCAGATGCAGGAAAATTTTCTTGTTTTAGGGAAATTTTGGGTCCTATAAGGAAAAAGGGGGAAAAATTTCAAACACTATATGAAAACAGGAAAACTTTGCTATAAGGTTTTATTTTCATGACAAATTATGGGTAAGTGATTAGCTGCTTATCATTTTGTTTGTAGCTACTTTGTATTTATCGTTTTTGACTCCTATTGAACATGCTTGAGCTTGAATCACGTATTGTATACGAACATGCAGACTTGGAACCGTCAGAGGTGCCACTCCGTCGCAGCCGCCCAGCGCCACTTCAACTTTACGTGACTCACGCCTCACAGAGCCACAGACCAGTCTGGCTGCTTTAACAGTCGTTGTAATGATTGTAGTGAAAGGTAATTGAAACGGCGCACTTCTACATAACTGAAATTTTTGAAATGAATTTGCGAAATGCGTACAGCATGGATGACTCAATCAGCGGGACTGAAACGCCACCAACAGAAGTAATATATAAACGATTAATTAATTCTCATAAGTACCAAGAAAAATGGGAAACTAAAATCAAATTCATTGGGCGGCTAAGCAAACGTAAACAAAGAACAGAATATTTTAACAGTAAAGTATGTGATGTAGATGGAAAAGCTGGCAAATCAATGATTGACAAGCTTACCGGAGAGGAAAACACGCGAAAAGAATGTAGAAATTAGAAAAACAGCAAGACGTCTTCGGATATGCACAGTGTCCGTAGACGAAGAAAAGATACACAAAAAGAAGAAGGTGAAATTAGATGTGTTGAATTCCTATTTGAGCACAATTTTCCACATTCTGTTGTTGAACGTTTAGTCCCAGTTGTGAAAGCAGCTTGTCCAGATTCGGAGATTGCGAATGGCTTTAAATGTGGTAGGACTAGGCGTTTTGTAATTGTGAATAATGTTTTATGAGGCGAAGTGGGTGACAAGATTTATGAGCTTTGAAGAATTATTCGTTATTCATCATTATTTTTCACCGATAACAGATACATCAACAGATAAACGATGAACAAAGCATTTGTCATTGGTGGTAAGGGTTGGTACAAAAAATGTTGTTAAAATTCATTTATGACTAACACTAGTGCCACAGCAACATGCTTGCATGAAAAAATCAAAGAGCTATTCACTGAAAAAAGTATACCCTTTGAAAGGAATATGATTGTATGTACTTGCGTATGTATAAAGAGTCTATACAACAGGGAAGTATTTAGTCAAAAAGGGAAATTTTGACGACCAACACAGGGAAATTTAGATTGGACCATCTGGCAACACTGCTGAGTGAGTCGGAGTTGGTGTTACTGTGGAAGTGGTGCTTCCCCTTTAGGGTAAAATACCTTATTATAGGGTAATCTGGTGTTGTTTAGGGTTGAGTTTAGGGTAAAGCCAAATTCCATGGTTTTTAGGGTAATTCGGCGATTGTCGGGGTAGCGCAGCAAAATTGTAGGGTAATTGCCTGTTTTCATTACCAATATCAAGTTTGCTCTCAAGTACCACAAAATGCTTTGGGTAAGGTACATTGCGGAAGTACGCTACCGGAGAATTTATGCAAATGTCCAATAAGAGCCATATTTGGAACAAACGCAAAACTTTCCCAAACTCGCCATTAATTTAGATTTTATTCCACTCTACGATAAGGCGCAAATTGCTGTGCACATCGCTGCATATCTCTCAGATCTCTCTTCAGTATAATGTTGTCAGATTTGCTGCATAAATAATACCTTGGTGAATAAAAAGTAAGGACTATAATTAAAGTGATAGGCAGCTTGATGAAATGTTTGAAATTTTATACTTTCTAGCCTTACACAACTAACTCGTAAATGTATTAATGTATCAAGATTTACACCAATACATCGGTCCTCGTCGTTTACTGGAATTGAACAGCTACATAACGTGTACAAAACGACACTGCCTGAGCCGAGGTCGAGTACAACTAACTGTGCCTGGTGCTGTCACGTGCAGTATTGTATTGTGACAAAATATTTGGTTACTTGCGTCTCAGTAAAATTAATACTTTTAAATAGATTCTGTGTCCGATGAAGCTGCTACATTATCTATGAAGAGAAGCAAAATTTTATCGTCTGTTAAGCCCTTTTCACGAAAATGGAATGAAAGATGGAGAAGCGAACAACTGTTTCGACGCTGGTTAGAAAAGTTTCAGCCTTCTACCTCAACTAAGGATATGGCACACTGAACTATAGGCTCAACTACCATTACGTTTGGTAAATCTGAGATTATTTTTCATGCTAACAGTCAACGCCATAAAAATCTTTAAGGGCAGAGAAGGAAAACACAAACTATAACTTTGTTCATTTTATCACACGATCCAATTCACAAGTCAGGTACAAACATTGATTTGCGGATAAGTGCATTTCTTTCTGAGCATAATTTACCTATTTCGTTAAGTGACTGATTGCTAAAACTACTGAAACAAATGTTTCTTAAAAAAAGTAAGCTTAGGGAAACAAAGAGCTTCAAACATTAATAGACAATGTTTCGGCAAACATCTACTAACTGATCTTGTCGTCGTCATCTACAAATGAAGTTTATATTATGGAATAATTGATGAAACAACTGATTGTAGTAAAGCTAAACCGACCGGAGTCATCGTCCAATACTGGAGTGAGAGTGCAATTGAGAGCTTCTCTGTTGATCTTGTTGAAAAGTAGGATAGCACAGCCAATGGGTTGTTTACTACACTTAAAAAATATTCCAGTGATAAAAATATTGCATTGAGTGACATTTTAGGGTTCTGTTCTGACACGACTAGCGTTATGATGGGATCCAAACATTATGTGGCTTCTTTGTTAAAAAAAAAAATTTCGACTTCCTAGAAGAAAATGATTTTGGCTTGATGGAAATGCAGATATTGGGAATGAATAAAAATGCTTGTAAGATAGAAATCGAGGTTCTTTTTCCATAATTCTTGGCTTACTAACATTGTACCGTTTCTTGGAAGAGCTACAAGTATTCGACTGTAGGCTTTTGGCTTTTTTTGACATGTAGGCTTCTGTCGAAAAAAATCCGGCCATGGACCGAGATTCTTAACTGTAACGAGGCTCTTATTTTTAATTCAATGGGACTAACTTTGAGCTTTGAGCAACATCTGTTTCACCTTACTCAACGAAAATTATCCTTCACTCAGTTAAATTCGCGCCAATTGAGTATACTGATGGCGAAAATTTTGGGAAAGTCATAATTCTTCAATTAGTGCATTACATTCTCTGACACGTTCTTTGCAATTGCACCGTGAATAAGGGTGTACATGAACTTATTTCTCATCTAAATTCCTCTAATTTGCTTGCGCAAAAATTGTGAAACTGTGTTTGTGTTGTGTTCCATAAATGTTTCGAGTGTTACCTTGTAGTTCATTTCCTCTTACTATGTCTTTGCTTCTTTCATCGCCTGGAGTACATCGCCTGGCCTCATACTTTACGCTCATTGAACAGAGCTTGTAACTAGGTAACCATTCAAAGAAGATAAACTATAATGAAAGCAATGTAAAATGTTGCACGTATCGTGACACATATGACTTCGTAAAGTCAGAGAATTTCATTTTCTAATATCCGCATGAACCCTGATGTTGTGTCATTTTTACGCATATAAACACGGAAACAGAATATTTTCATGCAATACCAGCAATGGGCTCATTTGATATTTTAGGGTAATTCAGGCATTTTTTGGGTAATCTTGAACAAAGTTTTAGGGTAGGAACTTTCACACTCGTGGAAGCCCTGTGTGGAAGGAACCCTGCTGGGCCACGCTGGCCCGCTGGCCGCCAGTCGTCCACGTCCCGTTGTCACGTGCGGACGTCAAGCTAGCTGCCTTGCTTCCAACTTAAGCTATTTTTAGCGTGCATGGATTGCTCATGGCCACAGAGTTCGCAACATGTTATATTTTTCAAAGTTTATACCCTCTGCCACCGTAGCATTTTAATGTGCTGATTCCTGAATAAACTGAAAATTTTAGCGAGTTCCCTTTACCAAGTATTACTGAAAACATAAACGTATATTACGTTTTTGACACGTAAAATCGGCGGCATGGAAATTGAAAAAAACTTTTTCTATCAACCCGCGCCTTAGTAAACACAGTTCCGTTTGCGTGTGCCACCTGACAAGGATACTTTGAAGCAAGAACTGAGAAATATTGCTGTGACTGGAGTTACTTGGAAAGCTACAGCAGTTGCAGTAAGTTTTACTGAGACGCGGTGGTAAGCGCATAGTCGTCTCTCATTCCGTCCGCTGATTTTCTGTTTTCAGTCGAAATTTTATCGTCAGAAGAAACCAAGCAAACCATGTTCGTGGATTGTTGACTTGTTAAGTAACTGTATAGAACGTATAAGACGTCTTTCTTGAGCCTTCGCTAATAAAAATTGACTTTCATCAAAAGTCCTGATGTACCACAGTTCCGTAACTTCACTCTTATACCTGGAGTTTTATGGGATTGGTGTTAATCGATAAATTCTGTTTTTATGGTATCATAGCGGATCAAATGGTTTTTCTTTATTGCGACTGTTGAACAACTGCCGTCACATCCCTTTAGCTCCGACAAAACTTATGAAAAAAATAATCTGGCATCCTGTAAAAGTTTTTCATTTCTAAATCGCTAAATTCTGCAGTTGAATCAAGTATGATGACTTGTCTTTTCATTTTTTAAGTTTACCTAAATAATAAAAAATATTGTTAGGAATGATGTGAGCGCTTAATGAACTAGAAACATGTCTAGATAGCCCTCGCACCTTATTTATAAGAGTATATAAGCATTTGAAGTGAAGCGAGACATTTAAAAAGTTCGATTGGGAGCATTATGTCCCCACATTTACCATGATGGCTGTGAAATGTGTGCGATCAACACCAACAATCAGAACAAAACATTGGGGAATATTTGTAGAAAATACACGATGATTGAAAGATGTTCATTGCTGCACCGCCATTGGCAATTACAGCCGTTGTCTGATTCTTCAAATTGTACTAAATTTCCCTATTTTTCATCGATAAACTTATCAAAATAACTATCGACGGTCGGCCATTAGACGTTTATCAGATCTTTTGTTTCTTTCTTAACTTTTCTTCCGGATTGAAATCCGGTGATATCCTCCAGGGGATACAACTATTGTATTGATGTGAATTAGCACCCCTACAGTCCTACCAGAATGAAATGACCGTTTGGGGGCGGGGCATGAAACGTCATCTACTTCGCCAAATTGCAACTGCCATTTTCTTCTACGAAAAACTGATGCACATTATAGACGATTTCCTTGGCTTGGCCATGTAAGTGACGTGATTCGTCTTTTGTGCTTCTTTTCCTACTATTCTGACTGGGCGAGATATTCAACTGAACAGTTGTACACCATACCACGACAGGAAGGCATCTGGCAGAGAATGGCACCCACGTGACACGAATAAGATGTCGCAACAGTGTATGAATTCCTAGAAACTCTGCAAAACGTTCCAAGAATGTGGAAATTATAAATGTAATATAAATAAATAGTTAATGGATATAAGAATATTTTAGTACTTATAAGGCGATTTTTAGGGATTCTTATTTACAAAATAAACAGAAGAACCAAAGTAATAGAGAACATTTGTTAAAGCAAACGTTTCGGAATAAAATTATTCCATCATCAGTGCGGGAAGAAATAAACAGTATTTTCAGTGGCGAAAGAAAGAAGAAAGAAAGAAAGAAAAACAGTCTATCTACAATGAAGTATAAACATGAAATGTTGATCCATTGTTTTTTAAAACACCTTAACATTAACATCCTCAACTGATCGTAACACAATGGTATCGTAAGACCCGTGTAAAATGTTGAATCAAAAAATGATTGACAGAAAAGTACAACAAAAATGACTTCCCTTCCCTGCCCAATCTGATTTTGACAGTGCATTTAAATATAAGTAACCAAGAGAACACAATCCTCGCAACGCTTAGTTGAAAAATGTATTCGCTTGTGCGCATTTAAATTGAAATAAAAGCATTAATCGCGTTCAAATACCTTAACTTAGAGATCCTTAATTGTTATTCATACGTGGTTATCGTGATACCCATGCTAAATGTTGAAGCAAATTATTTGGATCCTTAATTGCTATTCATACATGGTTATCGTAGCACCCATGTTAATTGTCGAAACATGATTCAGAGAAAAGCAAGAAAAAATGCGTTCCTTTTCGTTGCGGTAGTCGGATTTTGGTAGTGCATTCAAATACAGGTGACTAAGAAAACATTTATACATAAAAAGAACATATATTGCTGAAAACCTTCTCGTTAGTGCGTACTCCTGTTGAAATATGAGCACAAGAACATAGGAACCAGCGATACGAGCGTGAGGGATTGATGTTAGAAGTAAAATGGGCAGATTTGATTTATTTTGCGTCTAGAACTATTAGGTCGACAGTTGGAGTTTGGGACAATTTTTCACACTGACGTCTCTTCTAGTATGCTAAGTGGTAAGCTCGGAAAGAATATAATATTCACTATTACAAAACAAAAGATTGTTATGATATTTCTTACTTACGCTAATAGTACTGGCGCAAAGAGTTCATCGGAGTCAAAGACATGAAAAGGATTGTTGGACAATGCTTGCCGTAACATTTTCAACATAGGTGGAACCGCACAAAAAGTTGATACCCAAAATAGTGTTGTCGTAATGTATTCACGAGAGTAAGAAAGTAACAAGAGTTACCATATAAACATAACAAGAGCAATTTAAGACCTAAATATGAAGATTGAAAAAATGCTGTCCTATAAAGTTATGACATTCGTCGAATCCGTTGATTTTTTAAAATGTTTTAGTAAGAAAGAAAAAAGAGAAAAAAGATGCTAAAATATCCTCACTTTAACATTCTTTCTTTCCTTGCGGTGATGAATTTGTTTTGAAAATGCTAATAAATATAAGTGATTAAGAAAAGAAATCCCTGTGACACATAGCTGAAAACACTCATGTTAGGGCGCGCGAAATTGCATCATGAGTCCATAACATTTGCAGCATAGCTGGAACAATACGAAAAGTTAGCCACCAAAAATGATTTCGTCTTAATGCACTCACGAGCGTAGGAAAGTAAAAATTGCCAATGAATTACGTCGCCCGTTCAAGTGTTTTAATATGATCTAAAAGTGCTTTCAAATATCTCAAAATTTAGACCATGACTTGATATCTTAACATGGGGACCGAAATACTTATACCGGTTAATTTTGAAACAAATGGTTGAGAGGAAAGCACGTTAAAAAGTGCATTCCCTTCATTGCGTTGGTCTGATTTACCAATGCATTTTACTACAAGTGGTCAAGAAAACATTGTGCATGTGATGCATTGTTAAGAACACTCTAGTTAGTACACTCCGATATTGAAATTTGAGCTTACGTATGTAGGAACTAGTGAAATGAGGGATTATGGTTGAAAGTAAAACGGGTAGATCAAAATTAATTTGCATCTTAGACTGTGAGGTTGACATTAGAGGCAATTTTACATTGTTTCGTATCAATTAGTAAGCTAAATAACTGGCTAGGATAAAATGAAATGTTTTACAATAACACAAAAATAAAATTTCAAATGCTACTAGCATTGGCACAAAAAAGTTCACCGGATACAAATAGATGAGAAGGATCGTTGTACAATGCCAACCATAAAATTTGCAACATTGCTGGGACGAAACGAGAAAGTCAAAACAACCTAAAATAGTGTGGCTAAAGTATACTCAAAGAGTGTAAGGGACGACACATTGTCACACAAGATTACCAAAAGCAATTAAGGAGGGGAGTATGTTCTACATTTGTATACATATATGTATACATCCATACATATGAATATCCACACACATATATACACATATACATACATACGAGCGTCACATGTGCGTACATACATGTACTTAATATTCACATACAAGCAATTAAATTGCATATGCATATTACAAATACATGTCTTGATTCTTGTATAATGTAACGAAAGATAAGATAATTAGCAACAAAAATTCCTGACTGCTTTTCCAGTACGTACTGCAGTTCACACTTATTGTGTAGACGCAAAATAGAGAGCTATTTTAGTTTTGAATACTCTTAGTGTTTGAGGGGTTTCGATGCTCTGAGTGAGTTTGTTCCACAGTAAGGCGCCTGATACTGACGGAGCTTTCTGCCCAATGTTAGATAAACGGTATTTGATTAAGACATCACGTCTCCTAGTCGGCTTTATGTTGGTGACGGTAGGGGGATGGAATTTCACTTTTTCAGCATTGTTATGAGGAAGATGTAAAGAGGAGAATACGTATCGGGCTTTGTGCACCAGAAACCATTCCTAAATAGGAGCCCAGCCGAGCTTATTCAGGAGAGGTGTTACGTGATCACTGTTTCCGAATTTACCGTTGCATACAACCTTAGCTGCAAAATTCATGCATTTTTGTACATCTTTTTGAAGATGTTTCGGTATATCTCCCCAAACCAGGCTACAATAGTCAATTCGCGATAAGGCCAAAGATTGAACGGTCAATAATCTAGATAATTCGTCAAGCATACTTTTTATACGATTAAAAAACATTAAGGTCCCGTGAATTGCGTTGCAGGTTTTATCAACCTGGGATTTGAAGGACATGTTCCTATCGAACCAAATACCTAAATTTTTTACTTTTTCTGATTGGTGAATTTTATCATTCCCAACCGTAAGAGTTAGATTTAGATTTCGAATATTGTTTATTGCATCTTTTGACACAAAAATAATGAATTGTGTTTTACTCGCATTCAGCTTGAGACCATTTTGGTCATACCATGATTTGAGGCTGATCAATATGGCTTCAGACCCATTTTTCGTCTGTGGTATTTCCGATACAGAGCTTGTCATTGCAATTTGGACATCATCTCTATACATAGAGATTCGATGGTTAGAAGGCATTGGAGGGCAATCGTTAATAAAAATTGAAAACAATAGCGGACCCAGAACGGATCCTTGAGGGACACCAAAGTTATTTTGAAGGAATGGGGACAACTTGTTTTCTAAGAGGATTGCATGAGACCGATTTGATAGGTAGCTTTTAAACCAATGCGTATCAACTCCTAAGTTCAGTATTTTTCGTAGGAGTTAATCATGTTCGACGCTGTCGAATGCTTTAGAGAGATCGAGTAGCAGCAAAAGTGTTACATTTTTTTGGTCAATATCGCTGTAAATATTTTCAGTGATATTGAGCAGGGCGTGTTAAGTGCTAATGTTCCTCCTATAGGCATATTGATTTCGACAAAGTAAATTTGACTCGTCCAAGCGAGATGACAGTTGATTCGTTACTACTTTTTCCAATATTTTGGACAGGACAGGTAAAACGCTTATGGGCCTGCAATTTGACGCTGTATTTATGTCACCAGTTTTATGCAACGGTCTAATTATGGAGTGTTTCCATTGGTTTGGAAACTTATTAGTTGCTACTGGTGTGTTGATAATCAAACGAATCAATAGTGCTGTGACTGGAAAACTATCTTTGATGTATTGAAGGCTGATTCCATCATGTCCGACTGCTTTTGTGTTTTTCAATTGAGTACAAAATAGTCCGTAACTCTGGTAAATGACAGGACGTGGCTTCCACAGGGCACCAGCCTTTGAAAGTACAGTAGGGCACGAACTTTCAACTGACAGTTGACTTGGACTGGTTTTACTTACTTAATTGAAAACTTGAGCACCTACTTTTAAAAAGAATGTGTTGAACTCAGGGGCTTTTTCCAATGGATTTTCAAAATTACTTTTGCGGTCTGAATTTTTAGATTGAGCCACCTCACTAATGATTTCCCATGTACGTTTTGGGTTATTTTCTGCCTTGAATAAGTCATGGTGAAAGTGAGTTTGTTATGCTTGCGTGATTTTCTTCCGAAGAATCATTCCAAGTTCTTTATATCTCTTGTATAAAGTACTGTTCGACCTATTTTCTTTATACTCTCGCAAGTGAGTTTTCTTTACTATTTTCAGTTCTTTAATTTCGTTAGAAATCCCCACAGTGCCTTTGAGCTTAGTTTTTTTGGTGATACAAGGTGCGCATTCATTGAGAGCTGCTGTAAAGTTCTCGTTAATGATTGAAACTTGAATGTCCACATCGTCAGATTGCATCATACTCTGAAATTCGGTGAACCTGTTTAGGAGTTTTTCATGAAACAGTTCCGGTGAATATTGACTTTTCAGGCAGTAAGTCATGAAAAGATAGTTTTGTCTTTCCTTTGCAATATTAATTTTACAATCTACAGAGTGGTGATCGGCGACAGAGGGTGATATAACTGTACTAAGTATTGCCGTAGGTTTGTTTGTGATTGCCAGATCGAGGAGAGTTTTCGAGACTCGTGTAACGTGTAACGGTTCTTTAACCATTTTTGAAAGGTTTTTGTTTGTACCATAGTCTGTTAAGCTGATTTTTGTAGGTAGAGAAGCCGGTGGATGCCGGAAAAGGCTGCCGGTAATGATGGATTTTTGTTTATTTATTTGCACTTTAAACCAAATTATTTCTTTGTCCTCGCACACTTCATTTGTTAAAAGTAAAGGCGACAAATAAATTTCTTTCACGAAAATGCAAGATCCACTACCTTTGCTTCTTCTAACGCCGTCATGGCGGTACAGCAAGTAATTGGGAATATTGAAAAACGAGCCCTGGGTTCGCGAATTAAACCATGTCTCGGAAACACATGTCAATGTCTTCTGTGACCAACATTACTTGTACAAAAACTCATGGTGGAGTTAAAGAAAGTCCGGATTGAGATCTTTTAATTGAATATAACGACAGATTAGTAGCAACAGAAAACGAATCGATGGGCGAGGAGTAGCACTGATCGGGCCCGAGTGCAAACACGCAGCTCTTGCCACACGCCAGCGCCCGCCGCTTGACCCGAAAAACCTAGCCACAACGGCCTGTAGGAAAAACAAAGCTTTTGAGCCTAAGGACATGGAATACCCCCGGAACCACTTCAACCCCTACCGAGGCAGCTGATTAGGTATCAGCTGCGGAATTGCATTTCAATTCTAGTTATTGGTAATAAGTTATAAGTTACAAGTTCATAAGGTTTCAAGTTATAAGTTATAAGTTCATAAGGTTTCAAGTTATAAGTTATAAGTTCATAAGGTTTCAAGTTATAAGTTATAAGTTCATAAGGTTTCAAGTTATAAGTTATAAGTTCATAAGGTTTCAAGTTTTAAGTTAAAAGTTCATAAGGTTTCAAGTTATAAGTTATAAGTTCATAAGGTTTCAAGTTATATGTTATAAGTTCTTAAGGTTTCAAGTTATAAGTTATAAGTTACGAGTATATTCGAATGCGTGTGTGGCGTTGCACCCTAATTGACCAGAGCACGAAATTGATACGTTGACAGCAAATCACAATGGCCAACCAACCCACGTACCCCTCGGTGCTATCCAGT
The DNA here is from genome assembly GCA_014220935.1 of Platorchestia sp. MABIK. Lineage (NCBI taxonomy): Eukaryota > Metazoa > Arthropoda > Malacostraca > Amphipoda > Talitridae > Platorchestia > Platorchestia sp. MABIK. Next base: position 139,488 of record JACJUY010000874.1, on the reverse strand, counting down.
GTTTCGACGTAAGACGGAGAGGAGCAAACCGGCCACCGGTGACTTAGGCTCCCATGGTCAGGTCACACGTCAGCGGGCGAAGAGGCGAACTCTGCTCCCTTACGAAGTGACCGATGAGCTCCACACTCAACCCCTGTCTTCTGGCGCCAAACATCAGCAGTGCCAACAGGTACCTCCCAGTGACCCAAAGCTTCGCGCAATACGCAGCCCTCGTCACGGCAACGCCAGGATTGTAGCGGCGACTGAACCAGTAGCACTGTACGGGGCGAAATCTGGGGCGAGACTCCCGAGGGTTGCATGGCGGGTGATTTAAGTACACATTTAATGTCGTAGTCACCTGACCAGAACCTGACCTACTGAAAACGCACAAATCGTGTCTGGCCAACTGAACAAATCAAATTGCTTCGAGTGGTAGCCTTATTAATAAGGCGACCTATCTGGATTTCCGCACATTACTCTAATGTCATTCAGCTTACTATTGAGGCTACGAGCAGTGATATGTTAAATTTTGATATTTTCTATTTTATTGCGATTATTTGCGGCATCCGAGTGATTTTTTTGGTAAGGACTGTTTCGTGGATTCGTTGATCTTATCATTGTTGCCCGGAGTGTCAAGTTTAGCGTCAGGTACATTTGAGAGACTGTCATTCAACTGGACAACAGTATTTTATCATGAAGGTGTTGTAATTTCAATCTGGCTTTTGTCTTGTGCAACATGGGTACTGAAGTGGTCATTTCTTCGTTGAAGCATTAACGGAGGGTTATTAGTTTATAATTCTGGTGAAGGGTCGACTACTGTTCTCCAAACACCATTGCCTTGTTCATCGAAGGTGAGAATCCTTTTACCAGTGTCATTTGATATGATATGTGGTATTAGGTCTCCGGCACCATGATCAAACTGTTTTTCGTCAATGTATTTACTTATGAGCATAGGTAGGTCACCGCGTTTCTCGTCAAGGGAATTGACATATTTGTTTTCATTTGCTGAGATTTCCGTTTTGATTGCTGCTTTTAAGGAATTGTAATTCCATCTTGAAGACGATTGTGTGTTTATAGCTGGTGAGTTACTGCATAAAAGAAGCAGTGCCCATCGGCTATGGCAGGAAGCAGCTTTATTTTCAATGATCGTTTTGATTCATCTATGGTAGTACTGGCGAGTGAGTACATGGGGCTTGAGTCATATTTAGGCTGACTTTCAGCATTATTAGACAAGAGTTTTTTTGATTTCTTGTTTCCCTGGCTTTGAATTGTCAGGCTGTGGCCAATTTTGGTTGAGGGAGCGACTGAGAAATGAGAAATGACAAATATTCACATGCCTTTGGGGTGCGCAACATCACATCTGGAGTAGTCCTTCGCTCAAGAGTATGACATGATTTCCTATCATTTTTGAAATACACGAAGCGATTTGTTATCGGAAAAACCCTTATAACTATCGAAAAAACTTCATTTTTCATTTTCTCTGTACGGGTTCCAATAAAAACTGAATGTGAAAAAGTGATTTCTAAATGAAACCTTAGTTTAGGTTCTTGTTATAGAAATCCGTACAAAGAAAATTAAAAAGAAAGATTTTTCGATAGGAATGAGGTACGTTCCACAAATAAATCCTAGTGTGTACTTCGTAATTGATAGGAAAATCGGGTCATGCTCTAATCGGAGGAATTCTCTAGATATGATGCGCACCTCAGAGGCATGTCAATACACGCGTGACAGTTGCGAGCGGCCTTACATTGGTAGCACTGGGCTCCAATAGTTTGTGAGGTGTGCACAACACCTTTCGTACGGGTAATAATCTGACTAAGCCATTCAACTCATCTATAAGAGAGCACGGTTTGAATGACGACCATGTCATTGAAAACACAAATTTCAAAATTTTGGATTCTGCCCCTAATTTGTCTGATCTCCGTCTTTTAAAATCGATATATATTTTAAAAATGATTGTGATACGACGGTCAAAATTTCCATTGCTTGTTGAAATTTTTCAATTTTTTTGTTTTATTACTCTTTTCAATGTTTTTATTTTATTTTTGGTTCATTCAGAAAAAATATAATTTAGAAGAAATTTTTTTTAACACTTTGATTTATTGTTTCCACAGCAGTGAAGGTGGATTTTTATAATCCGAAATGTTTGTTTTTATCATAACATTCTGAGCACGTTGTTTTCCTTTTTTTCCCAGATCCCGTGATTGACAAAGCCAATTTAAAACTCACCTTGTCGGAATGCTTAGGATTATGGTCATGATGAAGTATCCTTTTAGATTCAAGATCTAGCTGTCATCAGATTTTCGCTGGGTATCTTCGACAATGTAGTGTTTTTGGATTTTTATTTTTTTCAAGTGTTTTTCATCGTTTAAATGCAAAACAATTGTCCCAAACCAGCAGCAGATACTATGGTGCTCCCTATTATCTCAAAAAAACATGAGTGAAATCTATTTGACCAGAATGCTAAACATGGCTTTCATCAAACCACAAAATTTGTGCAAAGCAACATCGCGCTCCCGTTTTGCGCATGCAAACTGCAATCTTAATTTGTATAAGCGTTTCTATATTGATGGAGGCTTACGAGGAGAGCGTGATTCGTGTTCTTCATAACAATTATTGTCCTCTTTCAGATATGCACTTCAGTAGTACTAAGATCTTTTGGAATTCACGATACATTGCCAGAGGGGCAGGTTCAATTTTTTTTAATAATGCATTTGAACTTTTTTTTTTTGTGTAACAGATCTAATTAAAATTCGCGAAGTACTGTGTATTTCATTTTTTCAAATTCATTTCATTTTTTCAAAATTTTTTCATAATGTAACCTAGAGAACTTAAATGCTGAAAAATGCATTTAGGTTCTTGAAAGTATTGAAAGTATTCCAATCTGGGATGTTCGCTGAACTAATTTGGTGTGAGACATCTTTTAAAAATTTCCTTCGCTACAACATCATATAAAGGTTTTAGACAAGCTTTTAATGTAAAACTAGTCCTACAATCTCAAGAAAACCTCATTTTGCGTCCCATATAGATTTTTATTGAAGTTTGTATAATATTCAACTGTAGAAACTTGCAATATACATTTGAACAACATTCGTTTTGCAGGTGCCCATAACCCCTTTTTCCCATGATGTTAATTTAGTTATTTAATAATTATGTAAGTAAAACTTTTTTGATGCTCAATGATGCATGCCAGTGTATGTATTAGTTGTGTAAGTTTCACCGATTGAGTTTTGCGAAAACTACAATTACATGCATAGTTTTTTAAAGTTTCTGAATACTTGTTTCACCTCACAGTGCATGTATTGTACGTGTTAATTGAAGCATTAAACAATTTGTATTCTGAATCGTATAAATTAGATATCAAAATATCTCTAGGTTCCGAAATTTATTATTTAGCTACTGTACTTGCTTCATAGCAAATTACACCTTTCATTCCACCTGGCGTTGATTCCACATGGATCAGGTTTTTCTGTAGCTCTATTGTTTGCAATTATGGAAGTAGCCTGTGTTCTTTAGGGTTAATTTGAAGGGACCTGACCTAAATAACAAACATACCAACACACCTAATACAGTTGCGGCTATAATGGTTCGTACAATTAACAACTCGACAAACTATCATCAATATAACTTCAATACTAGAAGCTGCAATGAGCTCAATTTATAAACACATTTGAAGCCACATGTCTTACCTAAGAGGTGTTGAAATCTTAAATCATTTAGGTGAACAAAACACAAGTTGGAAACAAATACATAATAATAGTAAAAATTCTATGTGGTCAAAAAAGTTCGGACATCTATAGTTTTCCACATTTATGTTTGAGTAAACGAATGTTGCTATAGAGAAAGTTAGGTAGATTGATCCAGACAAGACTAGTGTCATTATCCGCGCAGCAGCCGACGCATCAACATGCCTAGGGGAGTGCCTACACCTGTTTCTGTTCGTGAGTTGATTGTGAAATTGCACCTTAAAGAGAAGCTGTCTATAAGGGCAATAGCCAACGCAGTCAAGCGACCTTAAAGTATTGGTGGTGATATTTTTACTAAATATGTGAAGGACGGCTACCGCTGGTGTACCGAGTGGCAGACCTCGCAAAACCTCCGCAAAAGACGATACTGCACTGCTTAGACTTCCTAAGAAGGACCGTTTCAAAACTGCAGCAGGAATTTCTTGTGAAGCTAGTGAGTCCCTTGATGTCAGAGGATCCAGGAAGACTGTTTCACGCCGCCTTGAAGAAGCAAACCTGCATGCTAGGACTTAAGCTGTCAATCCCTTGGTCAGCAAGAAGAACAGAAATGCTAGGTTGGCCTTTGCTACACAGTATGTTCTCTGAGCTGATGGTGACTAGGCATAAGTGTATTCCAGTGACGCATCGAACAATCGAAGTTCAATTTGTTTGGATCAGATGGAAAAAGATTTGTTCGTCAATCAACCCAGGTAGCAAGAAATTATTAGGCCAATATTGGGTTGATAATTAGCTATTGACCCGATATTGGAATCTTGGATTACAATAATAGGCTAATAACAAGACAATATCGAAAAAAGATATACTTATTTATGATATCAACTTGTTATTGGGACAATGCAGTAAATAGTTTTATTTCTTAAATTAAACTAACAGTGTATATGTGTATATGTATGATATTCAAATAAGTGGAAACTATCTCATCATAATTCAAAATCTCGCAGTATAATAAAATTTGTTAAAATATAAATTATTCTTGTCCAAACATTGGGGTGATATCGTACGCCAATAATACGGAGTAATTTGTATAAAATGTACCAATTAAGTTAATGAATAGTTATTTCAGTCATTAATGAGTGCAGATATATTTGACAGATATCAGGATATGTGAATACGTTACAATAATATGTACATTCAGAATTAGTGTAATCACAGGTTCACAGTTCTTGTTTTTTCAGTCGTCCAATGAGTTTCGAAGGTTTAGTTTTATCAAAAAAATTTGCTAAAATCGTTTGTCATGTATTACTATTGCAATAAATGTCTATATATTGAACAATTACGCATACTTGACGGGATCAAACTGCATGTACAGGTTGCCCGACCACCTTGTATTTTTCTAAGGAACATCTTGTAGTGCTTTACCTTAGTTATCTCTCAAACCTCAATTCTAGTCTATTTACGCTCAGTAATTGTGATATACCTCAATGTAAATACTATCGATTTTGCGCATTCAACTTCTCCGCTACGAATCACCGATATCTAGAAGAGGGAAGTATAAGTAAGGTCTCCGCTTCACGCCGTAAACGGAACTCAATGGCTGAAGCAACAATGTCTGGTTGTACAACCTCGATATCAGGTCCATAGTGACACAATATTTAGCTGTTATTGGATTAGAGAATAAATCATTATCGCGACAAATTTCTTTTCCCAATATCAACCTTATATGAAGAATTGAGTATCAAGCCAATGTTATTGTAGGGAACACCTCTTTATCAAATCAATATTGACGCAATAATTAGTTGATATTGGGTTGATGATAATATTGTTATTGGGACAATATATTTTTCCAATATCAACCGAATTTTCCAAAATAAGGTATTTCCCCAATGTTCATTTTGAATATCCAGTCAATATTGAGACTGCATATTGGCTCGATAATAGGTAAATAAATTTTGCTACCTGGGAATGGCGAAAGATTGTCCAAACAGTGCGTCAAATCCAGTGTCAAGTTTGATGGAGGTAGCATTAAAATCATCGGCATGATTTCAGAAGGAAGAGTAAACGCGCAAGTGTGCAAGGAACTTCTGCCGAGATATGTGGAACCAGTTATCAAGGACTCTCCAGCCGATGACCCCATTTTTATGCAAAACAATGCTTCGTGTCACACTGCAAAATTGGTGAAGTCATTCCTAGATCAAGAAAAAGTCACTGTTATGAACTGGCCGGCGCAAAGCCCAGATTTGAATCCCATTGAGAATGTTCGAAAACTCTAAGGAGGACAAAAGCAAGGAATCCCAGAAATTTGCAAGATTTGTGGACCGCTTTGCATGATGAATGGGCAAAAATAACACAAGAAGAATGCAGCCACTTGGTGAAGTCTCGTAGCGGATGTCAAGCCGTTATTGACAATAAAGGGTACCATACCAAATATTAAATTGTTAATTACTTTGTTACGATGTTCATCTCATTTTGTCAGCTCGTTTCATATATTTATTCAGTTTCTATAATGTTTATCCGAATTTTTTGAACACATGAAATTTTTGCTATTATAATGTATTTGTTTACAACTTTTGTTTTGTTCAACCAAACGATTTAAGATTTTAACACCTATTAGGTAGGACATGTGGCTTCACATGTGTGTATGAATTGAGCTCATTGCAGCTTCTAGTTTTGAAGTTATTGATGATAGTTTGTCGAGTTGGAAGTTGTCCGAACCGTTATGGCCGCTACTGGACACCCTAGAACGCCCAATATTGAAGGATGAGATCATGTGTGATGTAGGCTCCTTACAAGTTTCTCTCATAAATGCTCAGTGGGGCTTAAATCACGGGGTTGGAGGGCCAGTCAATGCTCGCAAATGAACCCTTGCATCCAAATGCCAATCTTGGACATTTCCAGCTTTGTGAATTCGGCCATTGTCTCCCTGAAAGATCTCGTTGCTATCAGAAAAATAAAACTGCATGGAGAGGTGGACGGAGTCAGAAGGTACTTGCCAATAGTCGTGGAGGTTCATTCTGTTGTTGCAAGGAGTGGAAGACCCATGTCAATCCCTGTGGAAACAGCCACAAAAAGCCACACTGCCTCCAAATGCCTGAGCTGTGGGGATGATGAAGGACGGATCCACTGGTGTTTATTTTAGGGGCGCCGAACTTTCAACGAGTAAAGTAATGAGCGTTACTAAATTAACTAATTGACAGCTGTTAACTGTAGGCTAACAAATATGAACTTTGTGACAACGCCCTCAGCAATTTGTACGCACCAATGTTGTGATATTGAACTCCAATATTATTCGCTCATGGACTGAGTATGTGTGTACTCACGAAATCACACTAGATTTTTTTTACTCTTTTCTCTCATTCTGCCAAAGCTAGTTTTTAGACAGGAATTTCCTTTTAATTTCGACTCTGTATTTCGTTTTTAAGTAATAGATTACTTACTGCTTACTGTTTACTAATTTTAAATGACTGATCACGTTGTTGTGCTCGATGAAATCGACCCAGATCTTAAGCATTTGAATAGAATATATCCAAACCTAAACGACTCTCAAGACTGTAGGTATACTAATATGTCAAAATTCAATGAAACTATACGAATTACTTGCCATGATTTCTCACTCCTGTTTTGGAACTGTAGGTCACTCCATCCAAAATTGGAAGAGATACAATGAACTATTACTGAACTTAAAGTTTAACCTAGACGTGATTCGCTTCACCGGAAGCTGGCTAGATGACTCAACCAAAGACATGATTCGATATGAAAATTATCAGTTACCATTCGGTACGAAAAAACAAACCACATAGATTCGAGAATCATAGTAAGTGCAACAATGAATCGGGATCATATAGAATCACTCTTCGTAGAACTGCCTAGAGATGGTAAACGAATAGTTCTTGGAACGGTGTATTGGCCTCCTACAGCCTGTCCTATATCCTTCCTGAATGAGCTACATCGTATTATTTCTCAGTTCAACAGGTCATTATACAATGACATAATAATATGCGATGACTTCAATTATGATTTACTGAAACATGAAAGCTATGAACCAATCTCTAATTTCCTAAATGCCTTTCAGTCTAAATCCTTCCTTCCGATCATCACAAAGCCTACACGAATATCCTCAGAATGTGCTACGCTGCTTGACAAAATCTTTATGACAGACCCAACTGATTTTCCAACTGGAATAATTACTTCTGACTAATCGGATAATTTTTCAGTTTTTCTTATTAAGAAAAATGTCTGCATAGCTTGCACCGAGCCACGGGCTGAAACTTACTCACATCGTAAAGTAAACGAATCAAATTTAGAAGAAATGCGCCCCGTTCTAGAAGAATCAATACCAACATTGCACATTTCTCAACACAAAAATGCAACGAGCATTGATGAAGCAGTAGTAAAGTTGACTGAAACTATAATGACCGCATACAATCAGTGTTGCCCAATTGTAACTCGTTGAGTTACCCCAAAAAATTAACAAAAGTACTGGATTACTGGAGACATCGTGTTAAAAATAAAGAAACGTCAAGCGTACCCAACCCTCCTTTACGAAGGGCGTGTATCTAGAGAAACATATAACCGATTCAGAAACTACGTGACAAACCAGATAAGGACATCAAAAAAGAGCCACTTTACGCTCAAGTTTACTCAGTTTAAAGCTGACTTTCAAAAGGCTTGGCGCCTCCTTAACTCTTGCTGTTAACCGAATCACGACGATAAAAATAAAATTGAATATGTTGTTCAAGATAATGTAAAATAGTAAAATACCATGAGAAGAAAGAAACTGCTAATCTCTTTAACAATTTCTTCGTACACGTAGGGAAAACTATAGCTGATGGTATTCCAAGTGAACCTACTGATCACCTGGAATACATGGATCATATTCGAGAACACAAATCCTTTTTCTTTACGCCTACCAACTCTTCTGATGTAACTGCGTGCATAAACAACCTGAAAAATAAATCGAGTGGGTTACAATCGTTTCCGACTAAAGTACTTTAAATTATTACTGATATTGTAGCCCTGCTGATATCCAATATTATTAACCAGTCTCTCTTCCTAGGCGCTTTCCCGAACTCCCTCAAAGTTGCTAGAGTAACCCCTATCTTTAAAAATGGTGAAAAAACCTGTGTAAACAATTATCGACCTATCTCCGTGCTACCAATTATTGGCGAGGTATTCGAGAAAATTGTGTATAAAGAAGTGTCCTCTTATTTTGAACAAAAATCATTTCTCTGTGATAAACAACACGGCTTTCGTTGTAAAAATCAACAACAAAGGCAATATTAAATCATTTACACTTCCTTTATTCTAATATAGATGAAAGTAAGCCTGTCTTCCCTGTCTTTCTTGACTTTCGAAAAGCATTTGATTGTGTGGACCATCCCATATTACTCTCGAAACTACACTGTTATGGCATTCGAGGGGTTGCCCATGTTTAGTTCAGATCATACCTAACAAATCGGAAGCAATACGTTGTCATTGACGACGCAAAATCGGACCCACTGACAATTAGCCATGGAGTTCCGCAAGAATCTGTTCTTGGGCCTCTCCTATTTCTGATTTTTTATCAATGATATAATTAAATCGATATCACTTTCAAATTCACACTTTTTGCCGATGACAGTACGGTTTCTGCGGACCTTCCGAACCAAAATCCCACTACGATTGCGGGCAGTATAGATAATGAACTCCATAAGGTTTCATTGTGGCTTAAAGCTAATAAAATAAGCCTTGACATCGATAAAACAAAATATGTTACATTCTCAAACAAGAAAAATATATCTCTCCCACGCATTAAAATTGGCGAAGGAGAATCGAAGAAGCCAACTCAAAAAAGTTTCTGGGCATCATAATAGAAAAACATCTGACCTTCAAAGAGCACATCGCTCATATTAGTTCTAAATTATCAAAATCCATCGGAATCCTAAATACAGTTAAAAATTTCCTGCCTGAATCAGCTTTGCAAATGCTCTACCGAACGCTCATTTCACCATACTTGCAATACGGAATAGAAGCATGGCACTGAACTGATAAAAATAAAATCAACAAAATTTTTACTCTGCAAAAAAAAGCCATCAGAGTGGTAAAGAACCTAGAATATATTGCTCACACAAATGATTCAATCAAAAATTTACAAATAATTAAACTTTTGGATCTAAACAAAATCTTCATTTGTAATTTCATTTGCGAAACATTAAGGAATGATGGCGAAAATAGCCTAAAACAATTATTAACTGCGCAAACTGGTCATCACGACCATTTAATCCGAAATAGAAGTAAATTCATGCTTCCTTATTATTCAAAGGACCGGTCACAACACAGTCTCCCTTTCGTTGGAACTAAAACTTGGAACTTAATACCTGCGGAGATCCGTGAAAGTAATTCTTACAAAGTATTCAAAAGAAATCTTGATTATCACTTCCTATCAGAACACTATACAGTCGTGTCAGATCACCAAGTCAAATCTTGCATCCTACATGTCTGATCCTAATAATGTAATTTGCCATGGTTAATATCGTCGATCTTCAGTCTGCTCTTAAATCGTTTATCGAATATGCTGTTAAATATAGTCCATATGACCCTTATTATAAAATTAAGCATCAATTATCTAGTTAATTATCTCACTGATCAGTCTAATGCGAAACTAGGTTAAGTGAATTAGGTTAAACTTTATTGTACACCTTAGAATAACGTGATGGTAGGATGCCCTAGAAGTCGCTGAACTTGTTCGTGCCCACAGGTAGCTATACTCAAATTTGACCATTGTACTAGACTTAAGAAGCATTCTACCTCTGTTTCACCTGTGGTAAAAAAAGTGTTTAAATTGTTTAAAATGTTTAAACTCTATTAAGTTCAGCACTCTGGCAACTGCATTCAGTGTGCGTTGGCACTTCACCATGAACATACAGGTATGTACGCCCAAAACAGCTCTTTCAAATTGTGCAAATTTACTTCGAAAATCCGAGTTCAGTTCTCGCTACTTATCGTCAATTACGGCAATTTATCGACTATCTGAACGGTTCATTAAACATAGCATTGTTCGCGTACTACCTCTACTCTGGATGATAATGTCCATGCAGAAAGACTTCGAACAGTACGCACGCTGCAAACGATGGATGCTGTCAGACAAAGTGTTGAAGATGATGCGGATGCGTCGATTCGTAGGCGTGCCCCACAATTAAACTGGTTATACGTGTATACAATGATAACTGTATTCAACTTGTCCTATACTTGAAGCAAAACCACCACCATTTGCGTCGTACGTTTGGCGAATGTGCCGGAGGAGTGGTTACAGTTGATCGAAAATTTTCCCCAAAAATTTTATTCAGTGATGAGGCAAACTAAATGGCTTTGGCTAAATGGCTTTGTTAACAAGCAAAATTGCATTACTTGGAGCGATGAGAATCCGAAAGTTTTTATCCATAAGCTCTTGCATCCTGAAAAAATTACACGTTGGTGTGCATTACGGGGGAATTATGGGGCCATATGTCTTCCACAACGACGAGGGTGAGAACTTTACAGTAAATGGCGAGCGGTATAGGGCAATGATTAACAACTTTTTGGTGCCTCAACTGGAAAATATTGATGGAATAAAAGGAAGAACCAGAGTAAAAACGAAGATTACAGTTATTGCAAACGCTTCAGAATTGAAATTCCATCATCAGTGCCAAAACAAGAGAACAATTGTGTATTTAAAAAAATTCAATAGAAATCACACATATCTATTCCACAAAATTCTCTAATAATTGTATAAAAACCCTAATTTGTTCAGTCATCCACAAACAATGGCGTACTCCTAATTCACACAAGCACACATGTACACGTAATTCGGATATACCAGCGAAACTTACTACGCATACACACACACACAAAAACACAGAATTACGTCAGTAGGTTGGAGCAATTAAAAACTTTACGGCACTAATGTCTTTGTTGAGATTAGGTTTATGAGTGAATATGAAAAGGGACTCCAAAATTCAAAGGTCATGCTCATTATTGGCTCGGCATAAAGTTGGTATATTAGAATTTTTGAATGAATGGTTTACATTTTCACGGTGATCTCTAATTGCTGATTAGGGTGGAATGGTTAGTGCACTGGTTAGTAGTTCTATGAGATATTCCTGCATGTTGACTATGTATGATGAATTGTTGGAATTTGGTACTACCAACGTAAGACTGTCAGCAACAGTCACACTACTAAAAATAGACACAGTCACTCTACAGGCACTCATCCAATAGTTCCGTCCTACTGAAAATAGGATGCAATCTTAAAACTATTTCTATAAAACGCTCTGACGTCGACCGTTGTAAAAAACCTACTAACCAAAGGTCCTACCTCCTTCTTCAGCTCTGCGTTCAAATAACCCAGGAAAGACAACTCGAGGTACAAGGTCTGCTTTGGTACGCTCAAAATTGCAGGAGAGGGGCAAATTTTACGATCTAAACATTTTCTTACACAATTCTGAATGAGTGATTTCGGAATTTTGGTGTTAACCAATAATTTTACAATGGATTTAGTTTCAAGATGAAATATTTTATTTGTACTGGATATGCGGTGTGCACGATGAAGTAAACTGTATGTACATGATTTTATATACAATTCATTTACACTACTGAAATAGCTCATAGCAAACCAGTGAAAGTTGGCTTCCCGTAGACAGAAGAGCTGAGTTTTGAATTCGACTTTTTTATGAGGACGTCTAGGAAAGGGATCTGATCATTTTGCTCTGCCTCCATCGTAAATGTAACATTTATTAAATTTAGCTTTATTTTTAACTTTGTAGACTGTTAAGTGAAGATGGTGCTGGTATCCGAAACTTTTTATACAATTGACTTAGGTTTAACTTTATAATTAGTGTGAAATTTTAATTAAATATGATTTCAGTACTAGGTGCTTTCTTCATTTTTAAATTCCTAAATTTAACATTAGGATGAGATGCGTTAAAAATTGAAAGAATTTGTTGGCTGCCATTTCAGAGCGAAACAAAACAAATGTATCGTCTTCGGTAAAATAATGGGTTAAACTCTTGTGGACATTGGTTCAAAAACTGTTTTTCCAAGTGGGTTAGAAAAGAGTTCGCTATTAAAGGAGAGAGGTTAGACCTCCATTGCCATTCCGTCAATTTGTTTGTACGTTTTATCATTGAAAACAAAATACGAGTCTTCCAATCTTGAGTCCCTCGTGATAAGGTAATTTGCCATGATTAATAATATTTGTAGATCTTATGCTCCTAATCGTTTTTCTTGAACATGCTATTCCCATCTAGCTCATATTAACCATTTATATTCTAAAAGATTAGGCATCAAAACATGATCAGTCTTGTATGCCCCTAGGTTAAGTAAATTAGGGTAAACATAACTGTACACCATAAAAATAGCTTTGATGATAGGATGCCCTAGAAGTCGCTGAACTTATTCGGGCCCACAAGTAGCTATACTCGAATATGTCCATTGTATGTACTAGACTTAAGATACAATCTATTGCTGTATTATTGTGGTAAATAAATTGCTCAAATTCCACGATATAAATCGAGATCGCCATCTTGTTTCCGAGGTGCTAATACTTTCAGGATCTTTCTGATTATGATCCAGGTTACTGAACAGATATCCCAAGTTAATTTCCCATTATGATGAAACCGAATAATGCTGACATGTCCTTTCAAGTGGGTTGTATTTTTTTGAGGTAAATCAACATCTGGAAATTTAGATGCAATCAAAACAGGTTTTAACTCCTGATGTGTGCTTCTAGATTGTGGGAATACACAGTTTGACTGAGAAAATGATCGCTCAATTGGAGAGATATAAAATGTGCATTGTAAATAAAAATGCATTGAACACCTTTGTTCGCCACTGAGTGTACTGAATCCGCCAATTCTCTCAGATTGATGGAAACTACTCCGCGAGGAATTGTTTCTTGAAGACGTACAAGCCGGCGACTCTCAAGCCTTTTGGACTTGCCTGGGCCTGCAGTCGTGCATGCATGACCACGACAAACTGTCGCTTCTTCTGTCGACGTGAAGGTAAGCACATGTATCTGACGAAACATGCATTCGAAATTAAACTCAATTTGGAATTTTGTGACAAAACAACCGAAAATTTCATTTCGTGCATGCAAATATTACAAACTGCGTTATTTCTGTCATCTTTCGTCTATAACATTGCTTCGTAGAAATGCCAAGTTTGTTGGCAGTTGATTGTTGGATCTCTCATTCCCTATTTGCACAATGCAAGCTTCGCTCTTGAATCCCTCTGATGGATACAGAAGTGTTTGTTTGAATTTCTATCTACCAGATTCCTTTGGGATTCATCCGAACTTCTCCACACATAAATAAAGAAATCGATAACAAACAAGGAATTTCGTGAAAATTTCAAAAATAAACAATTTAATGGGTGAATATTAGATCTGTTTTGAAAATTATAATCTTTTTCACAGCACAAATGCACTAATACGCTGTACAAATGCCCTATAGACTAATGTTACAGAGGGTAGTTTGTGTGAATGATTGGATTCCGCTTCATACATCAAAAATCTCTACTAACCGGGTGTCCCACAAAAATGTACGACTTTTTAATTGATTATATCTCCGCTTTAAATTGACATATTTGGATTGTCTTTTTTCTCACAATGTAGTAAATTTTGTTTCTTTTTCGAATAATTATTTGAGTCACTGAAAATCGTTTAATAACCACTTTACAGTGATCTATTTACTGAAAGAGGTAGAAAAACTTATTGTTCAACGGAAAAGTTTTAAAAACAACACTGGTGTTTTTCATTTCTCAATACCAACTGGTCAAAATCATTTCACAATGATGTATCCTACACACCACCAAGTATATCTCACCTCCATCATTAACAGTTCTTCGACAACGAATTGAAACAGTGTTTCAAGAACTGAAAGAAAACGATGAAATAATCCGCAAAACTCTTCGTTCAATGGTGGCTGGACGAAATACTTGCCTTCAGAGAAATGGAGGGCATGTCGAAGGATACTAAATTCATTTATTTATTTAAACGTTATTTAAAGTTATGATTTGTTACTCATTTAAATTTTTGTTTGTTCGGGCTTTTTGGAAAGTACAAAATGAGGAAGAATATCAATATTGCTTTTAAACCTTTTCCTTTGAACAATTAGTTTTTCTACCCCTTTCAGTAAATTGAGCATTGTAAAGTGGCTATTAAACGATTTTAAAAAACTCAAATTATTCGAAAAAGAAACCAAATTTACTACAATGAAAAAAAGACGATGCAAATATTTTCATTTAAAACGGAAATATAATCAATTAAAAAAATACATAATATCTATATTAAGTTTGTGGGACACCAGGTAGAGGCTAAAAATTGGCGGTGTAATCATTTCCACGTTTGTTTCAGGTCGCTTTGTCTTCTAATGATCTTTCCTGCTCCTGTGTATTGCTCAAATAAAACATGTTCATGATGATGACAAAGTTTATCAAAAAACATTTAATGAGCACAGTCAATCGCAACAACTTCAGATCATAATATTTTTTTTGGTTGATCTTGTGTTTGGAGAACAATGTTTCAGTTACCAAAAAGTATGTAAAATAGCATATTCTGACCTCAATTACGAAACGTGCAGTGCATTTTTGTGGTTGAACGAATTTTTCCCAAGCATGACCTTCAAGCTAAAGCTTTGTTTAAGAGATTGAAAGCACAACCCAAGCAATAGTGAGCCATAGGTGGGCAATAACAATTAAAAGCAATTGCATGCTTTGGCACAGGCAAGCGGGAGTGCGATTTCTTCAGCAGTTATGTGGCTGTGAGATGGAAAGGCAATGCAGTCCCAAATGGTCAAACTGCCTACGACGCCTGCTACACATCATGGGGCAATCCTGGGGACATACTCAAGACTAATTCAAGCTTCAGCTACTCGAATGAACAATACGAAAACACTGGTTATCGCGCTCTTGATGGATTTGCTTGTTCTAGTACTCAAGGCGAATACTTTGTTACTCAGAAGCAGGCTATGAGTTGGACGCAGATTGATCTCTTAACGCCTACCCACGTAGAAAAAGTAATCGTTGCCACAGCTTTTGTCGATCATCTCAAAACCATGGACGTGTTCTTGAGCAACACGACTGATTTCAAGCTAGGCCATCGAATTGTCAGGAATGTAAGCGAGCCAACGGCATTTACCACGTGCACTCTGGAGACGAACGACTCAGTCTCCGGCCGCTATTTCACGATGTACATAGAAAAAAATTCATTCCTTGGATATGCTGATGTTCAAGTAGTTCCAAGCCCATAAAATAAATATTACTGCTAGGTAAAATACGGCAATCACTCGGAACAATTTAGTGTCTCCGGGTAGATATCTTCAAGCTGAGGTCTTTGATAATGTTTAGTACTCTCATACAAGTGAATTCTGGCGAAAGTACGGAAATGAAAGAAATATTATACTCACATCTACATTTTCAAGAAATTTTCGGCAAAATAACATCAGGGTAACGTTTCATTTAAGGATTCGTAGAAAATAACAGGTAGATGTATAAAATCATTTAAAATTTTACTCTGGTCACTGATCACGAAGAGGATATCCCACAGATGTACGTACCCAGAAAACTTTGCAGGGTTTGAATGAAACAAAGTTCCAATTTTGTTGCATAATGGAGCAATTTCGTTATAGAACAATTTAACAATAGCTCTAAAAGCTGCTGAATACTCCCAAGAGGAGTAAGGGGACCAATTCGGCTAAATATCCGTAAATTATCTTAATGTTGTTTCACTAAAGTTACTGAGAATTTTCTTCCGAATCTAGCGAAATGCTCTACTTCCTTGCAAGTAAATTCATTCGTCCGCTACAGCTTGATCTCCTCCGTAAGTTGGGGACACTGAATCTTTAAGCAGAAATTTCAGGAAATTAATTTATTACACTTGCTAATTGTTTCAAACAGATTTATCGCTACCCTATAGTGAACGTCGCACGGTACTGGTTCCCAAAATGAACATTGACAAATAAAAAACGTAATCTGATCATCGAATTTGTTACCAAATTATCTTACCATCAGCAGGATGAACAAGCTCTGAAATTAATTTGTAAGTATGTTTGTTTACATGTATCTAGATTTGTGTGTTGTGTTTTTTTTTCATTTATTGTTTTCGGCTAACCTTGTCTTACTACCTTGAAATCATTTACGAAGGTGTTTCAGTCGGTTTCAACAGAGTGTTTTTGTGTCTTTTCCTCTTCTATTTTCACTTATAGAGAAGGACCTCGACCTCGAAGGCATTTCTCTAGTGGTATTTATAAGTTTTCAGCCATCTTGTCATGCATGAAATATCCCAGAGAATATGTTTTGTTTGTTTCTCTCAATGACGTTATTAACCCTTGGCAAGGCTATTGTACTCGTGTGGTTTGTTTATCAATTAAGGACCTTTCATATTACGCCATTTTTTAAATCTAACTGCGACCAGTTAACTATAAACGAATTTTCACAAATAACTCAACAATCCAGTAAATATATTTATTGCACCTGACACTTTTCAAAAACAGATTTGTCGCTACCACAGACGCTTTTCTGACAATATACAAAATGAAAAATATTAATAGATAAATGAAATTAAGCGCAACTCATGCTTATGATTCGTGGACAAATCGTCTTTCTGTCCGTACGATGAATAAGCCATGAATTTCTTTTTTCGTGTTCGTTTGTGTAAATATTTCTAAATGTGCGTGCGGCGCAATTTTCTTATGAATTATGTTTGATTACTTACCTTCTATGGTTTTTTTATAAGTTAAGCGTGATCTATGCGCCGGAATATTTCTAGCCATTTGTTACTCTTCAGCGATTCCAATCTATCACCGAGTCTCAATTTTATCTAATGTCCTCGTGTCTGTGTGTTATGATAGGGAATACCGAGAGAGTGCGAAACCCAAAGTGCCTTTTTGTTTTTCTTAGCTTGATTTGTCTAAATTCATGTCAAAAAATCAGAATTATCTCATATTTCGAATTTCCTAGGTGACTAAGTATTTTTTCTTCATTATTTCTTTCGACTACACTGAGCAATAGAGTCGTCAGTTTTGATGTAGCAAGATAAAATGTTTAAGTCATGTCGATAACATTCTCTAAACGTTCTGTGACCAGTTAGCACTAAACTGCTAATTAGAAATAACTAGATATTAGGTAGATAAAATAAGTACTCTGGCTCAGTGTTTCAAAAATAGATCTTTGTTAACCCAGTAAACGTCGCACGTTTCCATCATTTTATTGTCGTATCCTGAACAAGCTCTGAAATTCATTTTTGCGTGTATGTTTGGTTATTTGTTTTAGATGTGCGTGTTGTGCTCCGTTCTTTCTCAAATTGCTCGTGGCTAATCGTTTTTCACTACTTGAAAATAATTTGGGACTAGATTTCAGACGTGTGTCTCTGAAGAATATGTGATGTCTTCTCTTCTTCCATTTTAATTGATAGCGAAGAACCTCAATGGCCAGAGGTATTTTAAGTTTTAATAGCTTTCAGTCATTTAATCTTGGATACAGAAACATATTATTTTCCCGGTATGGTTATTGTACACTTTGTGTGGTTTGTCTATCAATTAAGGAACTTTGTGTTAAGAAATTTTTAAAAAACAAAATGAAGGATAACATTTCATGTATAAACTTTTTTGGATATAAGCGTCTTTTTTCTGCAGGGGAAATTAGCAGAAAATTTGTAGTCGCGGTTGTTGGGTTATAGAAGTTCTGAACGTAGAGACAGCTGAGTAAAAAGGAAGCATGGCTGAGAGCGGTTCGTAGAAGAGATAGAGCACAAAAAGAGAATACTAAGCGATGGTTAACTCCAGCCACACGAGATGAAGAAAAGGGTGCAGTTGTAACACCGATATCGGCGAGTCGAGTACAGAGAGAATGTGGGTAACTGGGAGAAACAAGCTCCAAGATTGTAAGTTAGAGTGTACAATGCTCGCTCCACTCGTGGGCAAGTTTTGCCGATGCATTGTCAGTGCGATCAGGCGCGTGGTAAGGCAACAAGATTCTCTCATGCAAGTCAAGTCCGAGAAAACATGATGAAGGGTCCGCTCTCCAAGTACGTGATGGGTCCGTTGGTGTGACAGTATAATCTATGCTACTCTTGGAGGAAGAGTTAAGACGCGTAATTGAGTAGCGTCGCCAAATGATTAGAAGCAGGTAAAGAATCCAGACCGAAACTGGTGAATCTGATGATACGTAATGTTGTTGATGAGGGTTCGGTGTTGAGTCTTCCTACCTAAAAGCACACCGTCATGTTGAAGTGACGCTGACGCACGCACCACAGCCGTATTAGTACTCGCTTGTATACTATATGTGTGTACACATAGGGTGCGTAAGGTATCTGAGGACACTAGTATTTTTGTAATTAAAACTAACCCGATAATAATTAGTTCATTTTTTATTTCAGAAAATCCCAAGGCAAATACAACGATAACTAATGAAATGAAAAGACGCTCTGTAATGCTGTCTTTAAACAGCGAAACACAGCAATTTAGAAATTCCAGCATTTTTAAAAGTCGCCAGATTTTTTTTTGTAAAGTGAGGGATGAGCCGAATGAAAACAATGGAGAAAAATTGGTCACGGGCATGAGGTCACGGGCATGAAACAGCATTTTCAACACTGACTCACGCGAAACACGAAGTTTCCAGCAACAATTTGGTTTCCGATGTTATGAGCAGTGAAGGGCACATCATGCCTCCTCAGTTTTTCCACATTGCCCGAAGTCAATGCAGATGCCAGTGCCGAGATTCTTCAAACCATTGTTAATCCTTGGTTAGACAGCGGAACTAATGGATGGATGGCCTATGTCTTCCAGCAATATTCGGCGTCATCTCATAAAGCTCTCAAAGCCCAGCATTGGATGACCGAGAATTTTCATGGTCATGTCACACCAAACTGAGCGCAAGGATTATTACGCGTGGGGCGTAGCTGGAAAAATTTAATAAGCATCTCCAGAACAGCAAATCCTTTTTGATGGAAGCAATAGCCCGAGCAATGGAGGGTATAAATAAACACCACCTGATCAGAGCGTGCAGTCGCTTCCGGACTCGAACTTAGTCGGTGATAGACGCCGAAGGACGGTATGTATAGTAAAATGTAGGTTAATACATTGTTTATTTATTATGTTACAAAAAATTGTTAGTTTCAAGGATTGAGTTTCATTTTCTGTTTATCTAGAAGTGTGCAAGGTGTCTTTAGATACTTAACGCACCCTGTACATACACATATAAATATATTACAAACACAAATCCTCTGAGTAATCAAGGAGGCGGTACCTACCCTGAGAAGTGTAAGGAAACACAATAAAAACATAGTTATACGAAAAGCACACCAAACTACGACGTTGCTGAAGCGTGGGTTACAATCGGAGGAAAGTGTCGCTGGGGTGAAGCGGGGAATTATTTCTAGTACAAACTTCGCACAGTTTTGATGGATGCGTTAATTGAACTTGAGATCTGTTGAATAGGTATATTAAGAAAAGTAAAGCGTAAAAATTATAAATAAATGAGGAATTAATGTGCTTAGAGTATCTAGAGATGTACGCGGACGAATGGGGGTGCATCCGAAGGTAAAAGACCCGCATCACAAAAACCCATGGGAAACTGAAAATGTGTTTCGAAGAGAGAGAAGCAACAGCGTGCAAGAGTTAGACCAATCAGAGAACGACGTACCAGCCCAAGAGAGAAAACGTGGGAGCTTCCAGAATAAGGCACAAGGGAATGTAAGCCGAACTCAACGACAGAGCAAGATCTTAGGGGTGGAAAGGTTAAGAAAAGAGGCTGCACACCGTCGACGCGTACGTAGGTGGGGCGGCTAGCGCAGCACGCCGAACAACATGCGCATCTTAACACTAGCGTTCTACACGATCGGGCTTCAGTGGCATGATGTACTGCGGAATCAGTGTAATCAAACATAATCTTCAACAGCAGCAGAGTGCGAGTGGGTTCATGACGAAAAGTCTAATACATCAAAAGCATTGTGCCACCAGCAATTCTGCATGTCAGTACACCACAACCGACACCAAAATAACCAAATGCTTAAACCATTGCAACGCGCCATAGGTACCAGCGAAGCACCCTGGTCCCTTCAGCGCTCCAACATACACCACGAATTTACGGATCCGGATGTGGTGCGCAGACGAGCCTGCTCAACGTTTTAGTCTTTCGGAGCAACGACCCCCCAACGAAATCAGATAGCGAGGCGCATCAGCATCGGCACAATATAACGCCGCAGCGAAGAGCAGGAACCAGAACGGCACTTCACTTCAGAAAACTACTTACAAAAAGCGAATTGGGACAGTTGGAAACAAGTGAAGAATTACTTTAAAGTGAACTCATTATTGGATTCTTTACGTGTTTTATTAGAGCATGTATGGTTTGGTAGCATGAGTGTGCGCAGAGAAGCGCACACTCATGCTACGTAAGATTTTGTGAGCATTTTTCAAGCGTGTTTTTTGTGCCATCGTTTTCATAGATTTTCGCTACCATGGTCATTGAGGACATATCTCTATTACTTGCTTTGTGTGATTTTTGTTATTCATTAAACTTGTATTTCATTCTCTCGTGCTCCTATAACTTTAAATAAATGTGAAATCGTACTGTAGTCGTTATCATGTCATGTTGACTGAGTGACAAGTGCAGCATAGTAGGATAAACCATTCTCAATTTTTCACCTGTCTTTCATTTTCTCTTCAAATGTATCTTTCATCTCTAATTTTTCACTTTCATTTCTTTTTTCGTGGGCCGGGGTCTCAAATCCTCCGACATGGACGTTGAAAGCATAAATCTACAGTATACTTTTAACGCTTCGTGACAGCATGAAATTTATCGTCGTATATGAATGCATTTGATCAAGATAGGATTTATTCAGAAACTGAATTTCATGACATGTCATGTGCCACATCACATTTCATTTGAACGCTAATAAGTATTGCTTACGGTAAACAGAATTGTGTTTAGTGAGACATTCCAATAGCTGTGGAGCGTCAAGCCAACAGGAATTTCAAAGGATTTGCTGCAGCTCGTACATGTCCTAAACTCAAATACATTTGTCTTCCGGCTTGGTCAAGTTAAATTTTGTTCAAGTAAAAGTTATTCTATGTATTTATCCAGTCACTTAAATTGGGCCAACTTCACAGTCAATTTTTTCTTACCTAATTTTTTGGAACACCGACAAGCGAGCCTCCTCAGTGTGATAATTATCAGTGATTCTCAAATGTGTATTTAAATGAAGCACGGTAATAGAAAATTTCTAAACGGTTTGCTGTGGATGAATTTCGAGGATACTTGCACCAATTTAATTTTTTCCTTCATTACACACTTCGAATACATTAGATCGCATTTACTTGTAGAGGTAGTATGATGGTCAAGGAAAGTAGTTTTAAATTGTTTGTGTGTGTGCAATCATAGACAGTTGGTGGCATTTCCAAGTTATATTGGTTTAGTCCAACAAGTGCTGATTATGTCAGCTCACAACGTAATTTAAATGCCTTAGTTTTAGTAGGAACGCCATTTCACTACTGACAACCGTCAACAGATTTCTTTGATGTTTATAACTTGCTACAAATTTTGAACTCCATTATTTTCGAGTGAATGCAAATCTCATGTGGGTTTCTCTTATATAGCTCAAATTCAATGACCACATTAGCAGTAAATGCTGATTTTTGATTAAAAAAAACAACTTCCTTCTGGAAAATCCTTGATGGAGATTTGATCTTTGGCTAATGACTCAGATGCATTTTTCTTTCAAATTTTGAAATATCTCCAGCATGCTGATAGCTTAACTATTTCAGTGGGACAGTTTATAAAATATCTTCACGTCAACTTGCATTATATTTCAATTTACAACGAATTTTACATCACTAGCTTGGAATAAATTTTTTCCACGAAAGGTTTTTATCAATCAATAATTAACTGTCAATGGCATCTAATTTGAGAGTAGTTTTTTAAAAGGCTAGCGGTCCACAGGAGTAGAATGAATTTCTGCCTATATTTAAGAATCAGTAGATTACATAACACGTGAGTTAATGGCTGAAAGGCCTCTTCTCAAAACATTTTTGTGATCTCAAGGTCAAGGAAGGGATTCTTGGAAAATGTAATATGTATCACAAACAATGCCATTTTCAGGGCAGGCATCATGGTATTTAATGAGCGGCAAAAAAATTTCTGAAAATCAAAACGTGCATTGAGAACTAAGCTTTTAACTTAACATTTTTATGCCGCCTTAGTACGGCATGAGGGGGTTTGAACTCAATTAAGAGTCCAGTAAAAATTTTGAATGACCGCTTTTTTGAACACCTGGATCTACAAACTGAACAGTTTGTTTATTCACAAGATGTTGAATATCGCTCAAAAATCTCACTGTCGCCAATTGAGAAATTAATGAGTTTCCATATGACAACATAAAATTTTTGTGCGTGATTTTCCAGCTCGTTATAATTGCCTTCTCAATTTTATAATTGGACAGAAAAGAGCTCTTTGCTTCTTATCTGTTTTTTTTTTCAACGTTGTTATAAATGTCTGGGAAATTCTGTTTCTGTGTCTTCTTTAATTTGTTTTTTGCGATATGTTTTGACGGAATGCCATTACTACCAAATTAGCTACGAGGAACTCTAATGCGTAATTGATTTTTCGCGTAGACAGAAATACATTATTTTTGAAATTATACATTCAGTGTTTTTAAAAAAATTTGCGTAAGCAAGCATGCCTCATTTTAAAATGCTTCATTAACGTTTTTTGTGTGCAAATTTATGTGAATGTTGGCTGAATATTAGGCAGTGCAAATCACTGATACGATATTCAAGCGTGTGCGAAGAATATGATGAGTGCGAAAAATGCACAAAAATGGGGAGTAGCAACAGATTTGAAAGGATCTGCTGGTTTTTAATGTTTTCTTGAACAATGCGATGAAATTTTGGTAGGTCTGACCTCGCGTTGTGAAACCATGTATAAGTGATAAAATGACTCGTGATTAATAATGTGCATAATTCGGAACACGTGAGTAGGAAATGAAAAGTATATTATGGCCAGTATTTTTTTTGAATTCTCATGTTAATAACTGTGATGCTAAAACTTATAACGATGACCTTGCTCGTTTTTTCTAAACTCTGTTCTTATTGATGATTGGGTATAGGGAATCTCGCGTGCTATACACAACATTTATAGGAATCACACTTATTACAACAGTGTGTAGCTTTGTGTCATCTCCCTCGAATTTTCATACTTTGGGGTGAGTGCTCGCGTAGAGAGTTATGGTGAATATTAAATGAGCAAATTTGAGTACCCTTTCTTTATTGTCATTGGTGTGAATTTCAATTTCCAGCCCTCTGCAACTGGCGTCAGGTTCGGGGAGTGGCTGAAGCACTCTACTAAAGTTTCATAAAATGCATTAAATTGTGTGTTATTATAAAAGTACCACTAATGTTAATTTCACTAGTGAGAAAAATTATTCCCTTACATCTCCATCCCATGTGTTGTGACCGTCTGGAGTTATTTCTAGCGTTTTTCCTCCCGGTGTGATCCCGTGATCTATGTAACAGGAAATAGAACTTGAAAAAAAATTGAATCGAGTACACATATTACAAACTAGTGGCTGAGGAGGTCCCCCACATCCCCTGTTTCGTTATTGGTAGTGTAACTGTATACACCGAATTTGCATTACGATTAAGTCTACTCACGAAGGACCTGACCATGTGTCTGAGGCCAATAAAATCCTCCTTTGGCTTTACCATCTAACACCCGCAGGCTGTGGTTAGAGATCAGGGTCTTTATGTTACTTTTTCAAAAAACATTAGTTTCGGTGCCTTTAATTGCTGGCGTGGATTCTTTGGTGTTCTCTTATTCACACCGGTGGCTGTTATGTGTGCTTATTCTACATGTTCTCCTCACTCACCAGGATATGTCAAATCTATATATATTTAACGTAAGTTATTGTGTTACTACATGTATCTACACATTGCCTCCGTCATGAGACAAGGAATGGCAAACACTTATGGTTGTTTTCCTAAAATATTGTGTAAATAGGTCACTAAATCTCATAGAAATTAAATGAACTTCCTCTCAATGAGATGGAACAAATTAAAAAAATATTTTGCAGGCAAAAATTTTCATTAACAGCTCGTCTGCAGTACTGCAGTGCATCTAAGACAAATGTTTTTCTTTCTCAATTTATTTACATATTTTTAAATTGTTTTGGCAAACGATGACGCAAGTCTCAAAACTTGGTAATGCCCGAGATTTTTATTATTATTAATGAATACAATTTGGCTACGGGATTTCAGTCTCTTAGGTGGATATTTAGATTCAACGTGAGCAATTTTAGGAATTAATTTGTCTATATTTTGTGATGCGGCAATCGACATCTTCGAGCAAAAACGATGTTGCCGCATGTTCACTGGGGAGCTATGTCATTTATGCATTTCGGATTAACATGTAACTCTCGTGCACGGACTTCAATCCAATAACGATGAATTTCTGACGCGATATGAAAAAACTATGTCAAGCTATTCGAAAAACGATAGGTGCGTGTCTTTCGACCACCCTAAAGCCCCGTCTACACTATCAATTTTTCGTCAATCACGAACACACCAAAACGCGAACAAAAACACGAACTTTTCCTAATCGTGTCCAGACTACGTGTTCGTCGGTTTGAAGTTGTTCGAGTTTTTCAGTGTTCATTTTAATTAAATTAACTATTAAATCTAAGCCTAACATTCGGTCATAGCTAAATAACTTGGAATAACAATGTTACGTAGTTAATTTTGGTAAATAAATATCCATGCCATCCTATATTTAACTACATTTACACCAAAAACACAATTAAATCGATCAAATAGAAAAAAATACATAGAAACCAAGTAATTCAATCGCAAAAGCACCTTAAACAATACATAAACAAGTGAGTGTTCGCTGTGTGAACGAAAGTTCGTGTTCGTGTTTTTCAACACCATGGAAAACACGATCACCGTCATCTGCGAACTTTTCCTCTGTGTTTGTGTTCGCGGACTGCCGAAAAACACGAACTTCGATCAAAGTATTGATAGTGTGGACGGGCCTTTAGTGGCACAGCTGGGCGCGAGCGTGTCTTCAAACATTGTGCGAATCTACATGTACTTAGCGGATATATGAGCTTTACTCTATGCTGCAAGAGGAGGATTAAGCTAACCTAAATGTGTTGCGTAAGCCCTAGCAAATTTTTGGAATTAAGGGGTGACACGCCTTTTTGAATAGATATTCGCGCGCACGGACTCGAAACTTATTGCTTAACTTATTTTTTACGTGATACGTGACTCACTGATGAATTCAACGAGGAAGAACTGAGTAGAGACCTGACAACAGTGGCGCACGCTGATTCGTTCAGACAAAGTGAATATTTTATCAACGAATGAGACCAAATGATATATGTTCTGAGAGTGGAAATTTTTCCTTCCATCAATGATAAAAAAAATATTTAGAATATTACGAATGCCTAGCCAAAAGAGGGGACCCTTTAATGTTGTCCTCTCTCCTTGTGCTATATTCATGTGCTTAAATAATGAGATTTCGTTTTAACTTGTATTGATTGCCGATGAGAACCTGTATGAATACGATGTCATATGATTTACGCATATATGTTAAATGTAGAAAATATTTTATGTACTAATTGTGCGGGTGAACGTTTAGTTGTGTAACAGGTATAGGGTGGTAACATTAATTACGTATTTGTACTTTAGAATTAATATCTACGTTTACTTACGAGACGAGCGAAGACGCTAGTGTGGTTGTTTAGGATGGTACCTCTCACGAGATTGGAAATAAGGCGTCGAAACATTCAAGATTTTCAAGCATTGTCATACTTATTATAAGAGGAAAGTTTCATATTATTTTTTAACTTTGTTACGTAGAGAGATTTTATCTTGAGGAAGGAAATTTGATCCATATATAAATCAAATTCTTCTGTATGAGGCGGAATTGTAAGGAAACAGCAAAAACAAAGTATAATTCGAAAAGAGCACGAAACTACGACGTTGCTGAAGCGTGGGTTAAAATCGGTAGGAAGCGTCGTTGTGGTGAAGTGGGGGATTTTCCGAGTGTAAAATTTACAGTCTTTGAAGCGTTATTTGAACTTGAAATGTAATAAATAGGTATACATAGTATATTAAAGCAAAAAATACTAAGAAACATGGGGGATTAATGTGCTAAAAGTATCTAGTTATGTTCGCGGTGGAATTGGAGGCGCATACGAAGGTAGGAGACCCACATCACGGCAACCAATAGGCAACCGGAAATTTCCTTCGAAGAGGAAAGGGCATCAGTGTGCCAATGCTTTACCAATCAAAGAACGCCGCAGAGGCCGAAGAAAGAAAACTCTCGACGCTTCCAGAATAAGGCAACACAAGGGAATATAAGCCGAACTCAACGACAGAAAGGAAAATTCCATGATGTACTGCGGAATCAGTGTAATAAAATATCATCTTCAATTGCAGCAGAGTAGGAGTGTGTTCAGGACGAAGAGTCTGATGCATCAAGAACACTGTGTCACCAGCGTTCTGCGTGTCAGAACATCAGAACTAACGCATCAACGTAACTAAATACATGAACCTAGCACCATGGGTACGAGGGAAGCAACCCGGTACTTTCAGTGCACCAATAAGCACCACGAAATTACCGATCCGGCTTTGGTGCGTAGACGAACCTGTGCAACGCTTCAGTCTTTCCGAGCAATGACCACGAACGAAATCAGATGTCGGGGTGCAACAGAATCGGTACGCGTACCAGCATAACTCAGAACCACCGTGTACCCAGGCGTGGCACAGCATAACTCCGCTCCGAAGACCAGGAACCAGAACGGCACTTTACTTTATGAAAATTACTTGCACAACACGAATTGGCATAGTTGGAAACAAGTGAAGAATTACTTTAAAGTGAATTCATAATCTAATTCTTTGAGTGTTTAATTAGAGAGTGTGTGGTTTGGTTACACGAGTGTTCGCAGAAAAGCACAACATGACATCGTAAGGTATTGAGAGCATTTATCAAGCGTGTTTTTTTTGTGCCATCGATTTCATAGATTTTCGCTACCATGGTCATAGAGTGCTTTCCTTTATTACTTGCTACGTGTGATTTTTGCGATCCATTAAACTTGTATATCATTCTCATTTGCTCCTTTAACTTTAAATAAATGTGTAATCGCAATGTAGTCATTATTATGCCATATTGACTGAGTGAATAGTGCACGACAGGATAAACCCTTTCTGTATTTTCCGCGTTTCACTTCCTCTTTCTGTGTACCTTAAATCTCTAATTTTCGCTTTCATCTCTTATTTTTCTGAACGTTGAAGTATGTTCACTTATGAACAAACTTTGACTATTCAGTTGGGTAATTATATGATGTACATGACCCTGCCTGAAATTCTCAATTTGAAAAAGAATTTGGCGAAATTTTTTGCTGTATTTGTACTAAAACAAGATTTGCTTTTTAAAGTAACGTATAATGATGCAGGTAGTATTATGGATAGAGGTATGATTTCACCGGTTCCGATGTACTGTCCGCCTACTAACGTTACTGCTATGACTAGCGACCCAGTCTAACTTTTTCGCCGTAGCATGCATGTGTTTCGAAGCCCAAGGGATTTAATTACTTGGGCGGCAAAAAACATGCATGCAGACGGCGAAAAAGCTAAACTGGGGATAAGCGTGATAAACCCGGCAAAATTATCTGTGCATCCACTGCAATGTAATGTTTAATTTTAATGTCAAAATGTAAATAAATAATAAAACATAAAATTATAATCCCCCAAACGAATGTGTTTCTCTATCCCCAGTACTCCCATTGACATATCCCCTGTAAGTTTTTGACGTCTTGTAACAGAAATGTAGATCAGCATCAATAATATCTTTCGATGTTGAAGTATCAGAGTATGCACCAAATCCAACAACGCGCTATGTATATATACTTATCTCTTCATGTTAAATATGTAATAAGTCTTACTTTTAATTTAATTATACGACTAATTTGAATTTCATTCATAAATAACGAATATAAAAATGTATACAAGTTGCACTACCTTGAAATATTAAGAAATAAGATACTCTTCTTAAAAATTGTCGAATAGGTAGAGTTTGGTTCGTAAAAATGAAATTGTATGGAGTCGGTGTTGGATTTGTAAAATTATGTAAAGGTGCAGTTAAAGTCGCGAATTTATTCCTCCGACTCTGCAACCCTGTTTTCCATAAACACCATGCATGAAAATTTGATAGGAATATCGACTCAGCAATCATAACTAGCTTTAAAATAGAGAGATGAATAGTTTTGACTCTCATTGGTATGCATGAAAAGTTATACTTTAAATAGAGATTAAACAATCCCAAACATCAAAACCTCATAGAAATACTTGCTTCGTCGGTGCTCTCGGAGCCTGTTTTTCAAATAATACAAATAAATGATGCAATTGCAAAATCACGGATCGATTTAGTTGCTGGAAAACGTAATTTAATGATAAATATGAAAGAAAGGCCGAAATAAGTATTCTGTTTGCAGGAAGTTCAATGAATTCTAGCACTTTCGGGCACAATAATCATTCATGCACTTCTTAAGTCAGTGGCTTACGGTAAGCAAAAAAGTAAATTTGAAAGGCAATGAATTAATAAATGCTTTTTTGTCATTCCCAGTTTGACGACAGAGACAGAAAAACGCTGGTATTCACACGAATGATTGGCGAAGTAATTAAAAATTTCAAGGCTAAAACACAAAATTATCTTGATCGTCGCTGCAAGGCTGCAGTTTTCTATAACAAGATCTTTCTGCAAATTTCATATTTGTAACGCATGATGACGCTATGAGTTAGGAATTCTTCGTACAATATGGTGTGGTTAGATTCCATTGTACGATTCAGCATACTGCTGCCTGTGGAATTTTAACAATAATTATTGTTATATAGACGGTACTCTCATGATACACGTTATTGTTTTAGCGCAAATAGGGCGTGGATAGTATTTGAACCATCTAAATTTCTAACATACAGTAAGATAATTTGCTCAAAATGTGAGGAGGGTGATGTTCATGCATTCATGGAAATCAGCATTCTCTGATGTTCTCACAGTTGCATTCTCTTTTCCATTCCTGTCATCACTCGTCTTATGAGAGCATCAATTTCTTGATGCGAAATGATTTCGTTGACAATGCTTTGCTTCGTATTATTCGTTTTGAAAGTGTTCCGTTCTATCCCAAACGCTCCTGAAATGTTCACCCTTAACCGTCCAATAATTTGACTCATATCACTGTTGTCACGACCACCGTCATTAGACCGACACTGACATCAAGCTGTCACCGACATCAGAATAAGGACGAAACTGATACACGGCAGTGAACTTCAAAAAACACATTAGAGTCCTAATTCGACAAGATATAAAATATATGAGCATTTTTAATACATTCCGTTGATGACACATCGTACAGTTGAAGGTTAAATTAAATGCTCATCTCCCCCTAGGTGTACAAATATTAATGAAAGTGAGTTTGTTTCTTTTTCTCGTGAAATCGTGAAATAGATTGTCGAAGAAAATTTGGAAACTGGAATTCACGGACAAGATGAAGCCTGAAAAAGCGAACATTTCCACTTATGCGGATGGCACGGTCTGCTACAGCAATATTTCACATTTTTACTCCACCCTTGTGTCATCAAGTATTCTGCATGCCCAGTCTTGCCTATTTACTATGTGCCATATAAATGTGCAGAAATTCATTTCCTAAATGATTTTGAGAAAAAATTTCTGCCTCATAGCAATATGCCCTTGGAAAAATTTCAAACGGTGATGCTGCTCTCTGACATGCATAGGATAATTTCGAACAAAATTCTAACGTGTGTGATGCAGTATTCAGGAGCGAACTCGAGCAAATCGTTTGCCATTTACAAATGTCTCCGAAATTTTGCCTATTTCATTCACTGATTTTTTTTTCGTTGGGGAGTTCCTTGCATCTGATCAGACGTTCTTAAAGTTAAAAAATTCGTTGGCCTCGAATGTCGACGCTCAACAGCTGTTGTAAATTTTATTCGGGAAATCATATTTTTTTATGTTCAGAATAAATGTGCGATCATTTTCCGTCATTCAAATGCAATTATTTCAGAAACCGATTGCAAAATGGAAGGCGTAAATATTGATTTGATATATTTCTTATTTTCTATTGATAGTTTATGCCAAAATTTGATGTACAGTATCAATTGTTTTCCAGTTTATGTCAATGAGTTGCATGAATTCTTGAGTTATAAGGGTAAAATTTACTTACATTTATTTATAACTGTAATCTTGCTTCGTATGAACTGAAAGAACTGGTCTAATTTCGTGTCAGACGAGTGAGATGCGAAGACGATTGTGTATAACTCAGGAATCGACTTCTAGCAAGATGTTCGTGGATCAAGTAGCGCCGTGTAATTGGGGTTAACCTTACTCTGTGCGGATTTCGGGGGTCGGATTCACGAAAATTTCATGCGGCAGCAAGTTAATCAGATTGTTGAAGTTTAGTTCTTGATTGGCCACGATATGTGTCTTGCTTTCAGGCCAAAGTATTCAAATTTGAATTTTTTTAAATGAAATTGAGGAATTCAGTATCTAGCAAGGTAGCGATGTTGTGTGCCACAACATGGTTTGATAAAAGATAGAACCTGAGTTTTTAATGAGAAAGAGGGCTAGACTACGAGTTAGGTAGGCCGTCATTTTGTTGAAATAAAATGTTTTTTGTTACGTTAAGGACCACCTCTTTTCGGTTCACTGCTGTTCTGTTTTTCAGCCCCTACTACTTTCTTCTTCAACTTTTATCTTGTTTCATGAACATCTTTCTCACTAATAATAATACTAATGAGAATCGTGAGCTGGATGAATTTTCAATGCTGACTCTACCGCTACTACAACACAGCTGTTCATTTGTCGATCAGCTCACTCACGGCTGTAGGTGGTGATGTTCTTGGTAGATTTGGCTCAGAAAGATACAACTATTGTATACAACCCATGAAAATAAGCGCTCTCACGAGGAATATGTGAGATCGAATTCAAGGTTGATAATCCTTCCTTTTGTTGGAATAGAATAGGTTTTACTTAGATGCGGACTTTCGTTTTTCGGCCCACTCCTGTTATGTTTTCAGCACTTACTACTTTCTGTTTCAATTTTTGTCTTGTTTCAGGAAGTTTTTTCCCAACTTTGTTTCGATGTACTATGTGCATAGATTCTGCATTTCCTCAAGTCCGCACTAACTGGTGCCTTCCTCTCTCTTGAACGTTTTTTTGCGGTCAGGGAGGCTTAAAAGTAACCTCAAATCTGTTTTTAGTTAATTTCTAATTAAACTTCTGTTTGATGTTGTTTCGCAGGTGTGTTAAATATCACATCATTAGATATCTCATCATTTAGAATTGGCTACAAATTAATGAATATTTTTTTATAAAACTCCTTTATTATGTTACAGATATACCTATGTATTCATATCTTTTATTCGATGATTTCTGTCACCCTCAATACGAATGGGTTAGTGTAAATTCAATGAACTTATAATTGCATATGAAGAAATTTAGAAACTTGATTTTTGGTAATGTTGCATTGGATCTAAAATAAATTATTTCTTTTAATAATATTTTCTACACTTACTGGAAAATGTGTTCCAAGTGTACTTCAGATTTTGGGAAGAGTTGTCGATGTTCCACGACTATTTTCGAAAGCAAATGAAGGACTCCACACACAGAGGATTCAACGTTCAGATCAGATTGAATACCTGTTTTCGTAACATCTCGCGATCTTTAGCTTTGATGTGTAAATGCGAACGAAAAGTGAATGCTCTTCAGTACCCAACTTTTCCGATGATATCGTTGTTCTTTCAAAACGGTATCCTTGAATACGATTTGTACTGAAACGCATTCACTTGTTGATCGCGATCGATTTCTCACGACATTCGATGCTGACCGCTTAGAATAGATGCAATTTCGCAACTGGCCGGTAGTAATTTTTTTTTTGATCGGTAGAGATTCCGTACATTCCGGCATCGATTTTTACCGACTGTCGTCACTGATTGTTTCTAGAGCTCGGTGTACTGACGGTTCGTCGGTGCTGATCGGTAGTGAATCGACAAAGAAATTACTACCGATTCGATTGTTATGGCGGACACTCCTTGCGCCGATTCAGCAGCGAATCCTCCACCTTATTCGTTAGAGATCGAAACTGTTCTCGTCAGTGATTTCTGATTGGGAAGTTATAGCGCAATGCCGTTGTAAATTTACATTCAAAGTCTTAAAACCTGAACATCTTTGGGTTTCAGTAAGTTTAAAACTAAGCTAAAACAAAAAACAAAGGCACATGTACATAAAAAATGAAAATTGTAGAAACAGCAGCAAGGAACTTAGAATGCTCAGGTATGGTGGGGATAATTAAATCGTTGATACTGGTAGAACATGACTGCAAATCAGAAAAATAATAGTTCTCATCCTTGATCCTAGCTCAAAACTAAGAAAAACCATCGACAGCACTTCCCAATGACTCCAAACTACCAAAAAAAAACACGGAAGGAAGCAAAGCGACATCCCCAACTCCACGCCATGGCACGGTCCAGATCGCGAAAGTAACTTCACGAGCATGTGGAAAACTTTTCCCACAACTATGAAATCGAGCTGTATGAATGAAAGAAACTAAGTGAGCGTAGCTGAATGAGGAAGAATTCTTAAGCCAAGTTTAAGGAGTCACTGTTGTTGTGTAAGAGAACTTGTCAATAAGAAAAATATCAGTATAGGGCATGCGTTTACACAGGACGTCACAAAGCGAGACTACGACTGAGACGTCTTGAGTGGTATGTTATAAATTCCTGTCAAAAAATTATTTGAGCAAAGTGAAAACAATATCCTCCATACATCACTTCTTGCTACTAGATTCTAATTTATGCCCACGTGTATTAAAATTTTGACCGACTAAATTTCATCCATTTGCATGTTTGAGAAATGAAAAATATTTTTCATTTCAACAAATATGAGAAATGTTTAAAAAGTTACTTGAGGGAAGGGACTCAAAACACTTTTCTAGCCAACGTGTCAGAACTTAATTTTCTCTTTCATGGTAAAGTGTCAATGGGGTTACCAGGTTTGACTTCAGTTTTGAGACTTCGCGAGCTTCAAGGTTACATTGGATCTGCAACAACACACCCGTGGTCGTTCCAGATTTTTGACTACTCAGGGGAAAGGGAGTCTACATTGCTTCCGAGACAGATATATCAAGTCAGTAGATCTGTCAAATGAAGTTCACTGCTCTGTTTTACTCTTCCCTAATACATCACGTGAAACTTAGCCCGAATCAAAAGAAAACAATGTCGTATCTACACTGAGAAAAAATATAGGGTCATTTGGACACACTTAAGTGTGTCATACGTTTGTCGCAAAACCGGCACACAATTGTGTGTCATGGAGGCGCCATGAGACACTTTAGTGTGTTACATGACACACTTAGGGCAGTCATGACACACTTAGGGGAAATCTACGGAACCTAAGACACAGTTTTTATTTACTCCTACCATGCCCCTCTGTCTTGTCTGTGAATTAAGAAAAATGAGTATTTACAGAATTAATGAATCATTCGGGGCATATGTTGTACACCACATTGACCATTAAATTTTAAATTTCACAATATTTCCACAGAAAAATGCACTACTTATAGAATCAATATATTCTGTAATTTTACAGAGAGCATATAAAATATTTCATACCGTCGTGTGGAGAAACTGCACAAATTTATTAAAAGTTTAACAGTTTAATTAAAATCTGCTGATAAGTTGAGAGCGTCTCATTTCATACCGTCGTGCAAAGAAGCTTTACGAATTTATGCAGAGTTGTTCAGATTAATTGAAATCTGAATCTGCAAATAAATTGAGAGCGTCTACAAGATCTTCCTCACAATAGCATTAAATTTGTTTTAACATGATAAATGAATTCGAATAATTGTGACGGTTTCAATGCCTTAACGTTTATCGAATGAAGAAAGCCCTGATTTCAAGTTAAATTACATTTTAGATAACT
Source organism: Platorchestia sp. MABIK (assembly GCA_014220935.1). NCBI lineage: Eukaryota > Metazoa > Arthropoda > Malacostraca > Amphipoda > Talitridae > Platorchestia > Platorchestia sp. MABIK. The sequence continues at coordinate 104,827 of JACJUY010000874.1, read as the reverse complement.
AAAAATGTTTTCACGCAATAAAAATAGGCTTCAGCACAACCACATCTTACATTCATTCGTTCAAATAAAAACAGCATCAGTTCAGTTCACTGATTTTATTCAACACTGAAATGACACATTTTCCCTATATTTAATTCTCGGAACATTAATAATTGGATTCAAAGCAATGAAAAAGGTGGACACAAATTCAGTACTGAATGTTTATCTACTTAGAACTGGAAGTGATAAAAATTATTTTACGTTTGTGAGCACATTTCCGTATAATCAAGAAATATTCTAACAATCAGAATAAATTTTATTTTCCACTTTCAGTTTCATTTAACTTGGAAAGTAAAGGTCTCACGCTTCAGCACAAGAATTCTCCATTTTGAAACGAAAAATGTCAACACCTGTTTTCACGCACAAATTAAATTCTAATTTATCACAATACCTTCGAAATTTTAAATCTCATTTCACACACGAATAAAAAAAATTCATTTACGAAAAAAAATATTTAAACCTGTGTGCACATTTCCATGTAAATCTGGAAACATTCGAACGGACGAAAATAATTAAGTTCTGCGTTGAGTATCATAATGAGGATCTCGTAAAATTAAGCATGTCCTTTTCTGTGGTGAAAAAAATTTCATTTGGGAAAAGAAAATACATTTTCAAACACTTGTGTCGCACAAATTAAATCCTGATTTATCTCTGTACAGGAAGGTTTCATTTTAAGTCAAGAAAGAATCTAAAAATACTTTTTTGGTTTTTCACTTTAACACAAGTAACAAAATGAAGGTGAAGAAAAAAACAATTAAAGAATTGTTTGAACGTTCACAAATAAATCCAGGAATTTTCGAAAAAATGGAAAATATTTTATTCGTCACTTTTGAGGTCCATAAGTAACGAGTTCTCGCATAGTTAGAGAAAGTCTTAAGCTACAATAGTGAAAACATTTTCTGAAGTTAAATCAGCCAAAAGAATTCTACCATAATTATCGCAATAAGAATTATCATTAAATAACTAAGGCAACACAGTTTAATAACACTATTTATATACACGACAAAATTGAACATTACATATTACACTAATGGCAGTTATTGTACTAATGGCAGTTCAAGGACGCTGTAAAGTCAGATAATTCTAGTAACTTCAATTTTTTTTACACTTGTACGCACTTTTCTACAAAAATCAAGGAATATTGGAGTAGACGAAATTATATCGTTTTTACTGCTATTTTACGAAAAGTGAAGGCCTCATACGACGCAACGAAACATTCTCTCTATTCTGAAACTGTGGAATAAATTTTTAACTCTTATCATCTGAAATTTTCGTTTACACACTACTACGCCAATACAATGTGAGAGTTTCATTTTCACTCTAGGAAATTTTCAGCAATATTTATTTCAAAGTAGTGCACTGAAAGGTTTGTACGTTTGTGACTCAGATCACAGCTCAAGTTAATTACTAATTTAAATAAAAATAAAATGGAAATTACAAATAATCAACATTTACATGCATATTTCTCTATGAAGTCAGAAATGTTCAAACGATTGAAAATAATTTTAATAATCACTTTTAGTTTCATAATGAGCTCAAATTCTACCTAAGTTAACAATATCTCAAGTTGGAATTTACGTTTCAATACAGTGAAAACATTTAAGCTTGTATTAGAACTTGGAATGTCAAAATCCACGTGAATATAAAATGAAAGTAGTCGTGTTACTTTTGAACTATATAAAGTAAAGAAATTTCCACACAAAACGGGAATTCCAAAACGTTGCATCAAACGATGTTCATTGGTTTCACTGAGTCAAAAGGCCGTCACTCGTGATGTGTTGACCGCCATTGGTAACGATACCGAGGTCGTTTGGTGAAGATCCTATGACTTGTGTGTAAACTTGCAACAATAACAAATTTACGAGGATCTAATGAATAAGTTTAAGTCTCCTCGAAAAGTTTTGTTATGGTAATAAATTGAATGTGAAATCCTTAAAACAAAATTCAGTACGAAATAATTACAGAACTAGGCACTAAAAAAGTTCATGTTAATAACCCCTCTATCACAATGGTTTTGAAACATCTGATATTCCTGGAAAGAGACGTCAAAATTTTATTCTCAACACAATCGACGGCATCTAAATAAATCAAATTTCAAATCATTTCAAATAGTTCATAACATTGAATTAGTGTATCCAAATACAATAGTTGTAAAAGTTAGAATCCCCATTCACTTTTCAAACTAAGAAAGTTTTGTTCTAGTTTATGGACAAAATTGTGAACTTATCAAAAACAGGCTCATGAACGACCGCGTCCATCAAGGTCTGAAATAATTACATTAGCTGTAAAAGTATCACTTATATTCCGCATGGAAATAACACGGTAGTTGTTACATGTTTTTAAAAAAATCCATCAATTTCATTTCGAAAACACAAAAAAATTCCAGATTTTATCCTTTTTGTTCTGATTATACTTATGGTAGCAGCACATAAATAAAAATTGATTTATGTATAAAAATATGGGACATATTTGTGTCGTTAGAACTCATATTCTTAGCAGGTAGCAAAGGAACGACTAGAAGTAAAACTAAAGTTATTCAGCACCAGTTTGGACGTCTTCATGTGAATCCAGAAACTTGTAAACACAGGCAATGAATTTTGTTTCACACATTTGAGCAAAAAAAAGGAAACCGAAACTTTGCAAAGTTAAACAAGTCTACCACAATAGTAAAAATATTCATTCAATTTGAGACTGAAAAAAAAATTCCATACCTATTCATCCATGCGCATTAATTGTCATTAAATCATCAAATTCTCATTAAATAACCAACTCCTTTTAAGGACAAATACCATTTTTATTTACATGAGTACAATTATCGTTTTAGGCAATCGCACCTCAAGTTCTTTGCTAGTATGAGAAAAATTATAAATTCGTTCAACACGTTTTCTGCGCTGGGTTAAACTGAAGTTCACTATTCAATTCAAATTTAAAGTCAATTGCAGTAACAAACATTGAAAATAGCAATCATTAACTCTATCTTACCTGTTTTTAGCTACTATGAACTATTTATAAAAATTGAGTGAGTGACCGGAGGTCGGTCTGCAGCATTATGAAAATCCCTTGAGTGACCAACGGTAGGTTCTTCGCAGGAAACGTGTAAGCGAGAACGCGATTCAATGCACTGTATGGGTTATAGTGTCTTGTCACACTAGATCCTCTGCGTATAGAAACAGTACATTGGATTACTTGGCTATAACTTGCGCACTGTCGGACGCACTGCTGGGGCGAGTCTTCAAAACAGATTGAGACGAGGTAGGATGAGGACGATAACTGCCGAGCTTGTCCGAACTACACGTTGAGACCCACTGAGCGCCTTGACGCGCGTGCTGTGCTGAAACAAATGAGCATAAGGTTTTCATTTTGAAATTCAATGCGCTCACACCTCGGCAATTTTTATTGAGCAGTGGTTTTGTGAAGTATCCATTTATTAAAGGTGCCCACTCAATTGCGTAGCAATGGAACCAGGGTTGAGTTTAAAAAGATTCTTATACAACTTTAAAAATCATGCATAGATTTACTAATTATTTAACTCAAAATTGAATCCCCATTGTGTAATCTAAACCAACATTAAGCACCAAATATTGCTAATATGCTCGGTCATATGTGTGATAAGGCTACGAATAATTTCCTAACCTCAAGTGAAGATGAATTTTTAAAATTATTGAGCTATATCAGTGCACTGTATTTTTTACACTCTGCTTTGCACATAACACAATGTGATATGAATTTGGATGCAAGTTGATCTGAACCTCCCAAACTAAAACAAAGTTCCAACAAATATGAAAGAAGGTGCTGTTCAGAATGAAATGAAGGGAACGGGGAATCTATGCACATGGAGTGTCCCAACAACTAAACCATAAGAATGCATAAAACCATAAGATTCAAGAGGGCTTCATGAAAACAAGATATTAATTTCATTGAAACCACTAATATTGAAAGAAGCTTTTGAAACCAAATAAGAGTGGAAGAAGATAGCAATGAGCAACAATTAAAAAGATCAACAGTATACCGAGAAACGATGTTCCTCAACCACACAAAATTCCTAATTCATTTGTACAAAGACTTCCTAAGCTTCAGTTGGCGACCTCACCAATTGTGAAACATCTGTTCAATTGAGGCGAAACTGGGTGAACACCCACTAAACTGCAGAATGAACGTGGAGAAACATCCTAGCTGCTATTTCAGCAGCGGCATCTTTCGTGTTTGCTGAATTCTACTATTTTACAACAATTCTACTATTTTTGTGCTATAAAGGATAAAAATTAATCAATCAGCACCAGTAAGATGTGTGCATATTCGAACAACATATGTGAAGCACTTCACTTAATAAACAATGTAAGAAATGATGAGCTTCAGCCCCTCTTCTTCCTAGCAGTACATATTTAACAAGTTATTTGCCTCATTGCTCTAGCATTCTAAAACTTTAACTAAATAACTGAATTTGGGGAATAAAAAGACTAAAGAACCAATCAGGATAAATTTTTTGAATACTTCTTGAATTAAATGTACTTTAGGTAAGAATTAAAATTCTATTAAAAATAGTATGGGGGGATCAAAAAATGAATTACATAGAAACTATTCATGAACGAAAAAACACTTACCTTTGAAACTCTCATTGAGCGTCTTTTGAAGCAGGTTTGTGTCAAAAATGAATTTAACTAACCTGATCGGGTTCAACTCAAACTCTCCGAAATAAATACATGATGAAGTCTGATTCGTCATGAAATGAAGTCATGTTGAAAAGCAATACAATGTAATGACTGAGTGATAAAGTATGAATGATGCTCAAATAGCTATGGTGTATAGAGCCAGTCAGACTGTACTACAAAATAATCAAAACTCTGAGTCTGATACTTTCTTCTTTGAAAACTTCATGCTTTATCCACATTTATTTTTTTCCTTTAAAACAAATTTTTTGGACACAAAATACCACCATAGGTTCTTTACCTTTCTGAAAAGAGTTCCTTGAAATATTTCAAACCAAGCGTTGCTCCTCGCTGAAAAGCTTGACCAGGTTTTGAAGAAACGTTTTGATGACTTCTAGACGTCCCTCAATGACGCAGACCTTTTTGCAACATGCCAGTGACACAGACGTAGTTGACAGTAAATAGGGCTGTCATAGATGACCACTTGTCACGGTACCTGAACAAACAAAAAAAATGAGAATGTGGATAACATGTTAAAAACACTTATAATTCTGCTTGTTTAAATTTTTTGTTTAATTAGCAATGTGCTAGATGGCTTGCTTATCACCATCCACCCTTTTTTCTTTCAGTAACAATGAAAGAATAAGCCTAGGTACACTGAAAGAAATAATTGCCCTATTTTGAAACACCTAGGTGCATCTGACGTTTGTCCCAAAACCGAAACACGCAGATGCATCATCAATGAGACACCCAAGATTAGGATGCATCCCAGTGTCTCCAGACCCGATTTAGAGACGCTCTAGTGTCTCACTAAAAGTGCTTCAGTGTCTCATCGATGAGACACTTGGGCTTGAGTTTGATGCATATACAACTGATGTCTAACACCAAACTCTACGGATATTAAGCTGTAACATTGCACTGCCAAGAAAGGTTGACGCTTCCAGCACCATGAAGAAACTTGTATACGCACACGAATTCTTGAGCTAAGCGATAGCTGCTGCTGGTGACTTCAATACTTGGTTTTACCGCTGAAGAGCGGCGCCAGGAACTACACTCATCTCCAGCAATTAGACTTTATCATGCCACCAGCTACACTTCTCGGTCAGCTCAGAGCAGCAGTGATTAAGCGTGAACTTCCCCAGAACAGACCATCTTGACAGTCTTCGGGAGAAGTAATAACGTATCAAAAATTTAATTTGCTCCGGCGTACATTTACTGAACACTTATTTAACTAAAGTCAGTTTTGAGGGGTGACTAAGCAATTACATTATCATCGATAATAAAAGATAGGCAGCATTCTGAGACACTTCGCGCTCATCGCGGGGTCGCACTTCCGATGAGACATCTACTTTCTTTTTGAGACGTTCTGGCTATCTATGAGACACCTGAACAGCCATGAGACACTTAGAGAGGCCAAAATTTCTTTCAGTGTAGTAAGCCTGATTTTCCAAAACTGCTACAGAGTGAGGGAGAATGAGAATCCATGGACATGAATGAAGTCAATTTGTTGTTAATTTTCAAATGTTAATGTTCTTGATTAAGAAAGAATTAAAAATGAAGGCTTCCTGAAATATTCCTCAGTGTGCTATGAGAGGAAAGATGAAATGATTTTTGTTTGTTATTAGAAAAATGGAAAAAATCAATTCATTTCAATGAAGTTAATACAAAATCCACAATTGTTTTTGAAATGTGTTAACATGAAGATACTCGTTTAAGAAACACACATGGTATCATAATAATACATGATAATTTTTTCACAATTGATTGAAAAAACAACACAAATACATCCAAATTATTCCCAGCTAAAATGGATATTAATACTGGTAAATATGAAAAACATCAGAGAAATACTGAAACTGCAAAGTAATTAAATAAGTTACATTTTATTTAATTCATTAAGTGCTCTAACTTTTTTCAGAACAGCATTTGATTGTGAAATAATCATTTTAACATGCCTACAAATCAGGTAACATACACACCATGTACTGAAGGGGGTTTCTTGGTACAGAAAGTGCAGAACACTTCTTTCTGAGATGAATCTCAAGCAGGTTTTTGCACATTCTCATTAAAAGCATATTCACTTTATGCAAGGCACAAACATTTCAAGAACATTATGATCCTAAAATTTTTTTTGTGGCAACCCTGCACAAAATCAGATCACATTTGGTATGCAAGTATACCAGGGCTTCAATAATTCTGAAACTCAAAAACAAAATAATTCCCATCATTGTTACATTGAAATATTTGAACTTATCAGCAAATAAAGTATTGTAGTCAAATTAAATAATCTAGCAAAAGACTTTAAAATAAGTCTTTTGCTCACCCCTACCAATTAAATCAACAACAGCTTGAAAGATATAGGCAATCTAAAATAGATTAAAGAACTGGTTTAAAATTGTCAGATAATATGGAAGCAAAAAATAGTAATAATATCAACCACAAATCATGTTTTCGAAATATTACATTGGTTATTCAGAAAGTATTTATTCTTTCCCCCAATAAAAGTTTTAAAAAAACTCATATTTAAGCTATCACTTTGGCAAAGTCAAATTAGAGGATGATAATGTTTACGTGTTACAGAAGGCCAGTGGTAGAACTAGAGAAAAAGTTATAATATTGCCAGAAGGATACTTTTTATTGATTAATACAGTTTTATTTAGCCTTGTGTGTTTGGCAAAATCACATAATGCTGAAGTTTTTTTAGTATGTGCTACAAATTATCATTGTTGATCATGAATCAGAGGTATATCCTTGCATTCCTACTAAGATGAGTATGAAATCTTGCTAATTAAGCCAGTCATACTTTTTTCTTTAGGGATCAGAGAAAATTGCATATAAACTATGCTGGAAACTACATGCAGCAATTATGAAACGCTGAGATTATGTTGTGAACAGCTATAGTACGCAATATTTAGCTTCATCCATAATGTTTCAAAGAACACATATAGGTATCAAAATTACAATATTTCACTCATGTCAGAATAATGTGAACTATTTTGCACTCAAAAAGGGAAAATATTTGATAAAATAACATGATTAAAATTTAAAATTTTAAAGGCATCATTTCATGATGAACAATATAAATGTTTGCTCAAAGCTAAATTATGTTTGGAAAATATTTTGTTAATCATCTACCACATTCCCAACTTTCACTAACAAACAGCCTCATGACATTTTAAAAATACCCAGTAACTAAAATCTCCCGCAAAAAGTAACATGACTTCCTTAGTAGAAATCATTAAAGAATTTTTCGACAGAACATTGGTCATCACTTCCAAATTTCATGTTAGTTTCAGTCACGGATTGGTGCTCTAATTGAAATTCCATTCTCAGCCTTGAACTAACGGTTTTGCAGTTCTACACGCAAATTGACTCTGGCCACATTTAACACCAGAAAAACGCATGCGTTTAAGGTCAAATCAAATTTCCTTTCTTTAAAAATTGTGAACAAGCAGTTATCACACAAAAGATGCACACGTACCACCGTGAAAGGTACTGAACTGTTTTTCAAAACATCTGAGACTCAAGGATTCCGGGAGGCAGCCGCGTCACACTCAATTATTTTCGCCGTAGTCTGTGACTGGCGGATGCTGCGTTGGGCTCATCATGTCTGACGTACGACACATAGCGACATTGAATGAGTAATTTATCGAATCTTAAAACTTCTTTAACCAACTGTTTTTCCGAAGGCACCAGCCTTTGGAAATCAGTCTCCTCAGCGCACACAAATCACACTGAAGCTATCAATAGATATGGAAACAAAAAATCTAGTACGATGCAATCTAGTGCTTGACAATAAAATATTTCCAATCTGTCATACGCTCCTTCCAACAGGGGCACCAATGTTTTTTTGCAAAAGAAAAATACATACAAGGTTATTATCAACTAAAAGCATTAGAATAACAGACATGTTGAAAACGTGCCCTTTCTATGAATACAAACAAAATATAAAATGAATACATTTCTTACAGGTATACACGACTAAAAGAAGTGAATCGTCATATGCCATATTTGTATTCCGCGAGGAATCAGAACTAAATCAAGCAATTTACTTAAATACAATCTCAATAGTGATGAAATACCTTGTCCTTCAGCACCTACCAGCATATTATGAGCTTTCTCTTCTGTGCTTAACGATGAGTTTGATGACAAACCGAACGAACGAATTGTAATCCATTGTACGTCAACTTTAATTTAATCGAAATGACCGTTGATAGATTTTTCCGGATGAATGGTTAATTTTTATAACATATTTGTTTATGATTGGTTGCTATTTCTTTAACAGCTTCCATCGACTTGATTCTGTGCTGAATAAAAATATTAAGCTCTCATCTGCAAATAGTGTTCATTTTTGTGATATATTTTACGAAAACTAAGGTTTTATATTTCAGGACAAACAAAAGATAACGTTGAATTAACAGAAAAATTCATGATTCTTTAACATTCTGAGCTCAGAACAAATTAGACGTGAGCAATCCAGACCAGAGACAGGACCAGAGACAGGACCAGAGACAGGACCAGAGACAGGACCAGAGACAGGACCAGAGACAGGACCAGAGACAGGACCAGAGACCTGACCAGAGACCTGACCAGAGACCTGACCAGAGACCTGAACAGAGACCTGACCAGAGACCTGACCAGAGACCTGACCAGAGACCTGACCAGAGACCTGACCAGAGACCTGACCAGAGACCGGACCAGAGACCGAACCAGAGACCGGACCACCCAGTAAGCAAGAAATTATTAGGCTAATATTGTGTTGATAATTATTTATTGACCCGATATTGTAATCTTGGATTACAATAATAGGCTAAAAACAAGACAATATCGAAAAAAGATATACTTATATATATCAACTTGTTATTGGGACAATGTAGTAAATAGTTTTATTTCTAATATTAAACTAACAGTGTATATGTATGATATTCAAATAAATGGAAACTATCTCATAATAATTAAAAATCTCGCTATTTAAAAAAATTTGTTGAAATGTAAATTATTATTGCCCAAACATTGGGTTGATATCGTAAGCCAATAATACTGAGTAATTTGTATAAAATGTACCAATTAAGTTAATGAATAGTTATTTCAGTCATTAATGAGTGCAGATATATTTGACAGATATCAAGAAATGTGAATACGTTACAATAATATGTAAATTCAGAATTAGTGTAATCACAGGTTCACAGTTCTTGTTTTTTCAGTCGTCCAATGAGTTTCGAAGGTCTAGTTTTTTCAAAAAAATATGCTAAAATCGTTTGTCATATGTTACTATAGCAATAAATGTCTATATATTGAACAATTACGCATACTTGACGGAATCAAACTGCATGTACAGGTGGCCCGACCACCTTGTATTTTTCTAAGGAATATTTTGTAGTGCCTTACCTTAGTTACCCCTCAAACCTCAATTCTAGTCTACCTATGTGTGCTCAGTAACTTTGATATACACCCAATGTGAATTCTTACGACTTAAACTTTTAATTTCTCCTCTGCGGATCATCGATACCAAGTGGAGGGGAAGTATAAGTGAGGCCGTCGCTTCACGCCGCTAACGGAACTCAGTGGCGGAAGCAGCTGCATATGGTCTTACAACCTCGGTCTCAAGTCCATAGTGACAATCAATAGCTGATATTGGAGAAGTGAATATATCATTATCGGGACAATTTTGTTATACAAATATCAACCTTATATCAATAATTGAGCATCAATCCAATGATAGTGTAGGGAACACCTCATTATCTAATCAATATTGACACAATAATTAGTTGATATTGGGTTGATGATAATATTGTTATTGGGCCAATATTTTTTTCCAATATCAACCGAATTTTCCAAAATAAGGTATTTCCCCAATGTTCATTTTGAATATCCAGTCAGTATTGAGACTGTATATTGGCTCAATATTAGGTCAATAAATTTTGCTACCTGGGCAGATCGGACCAGAGACCGGACCAGAGACCGGACCAGAGACCGGACTAGAGACCGGACTAGAGACAGGACCAGAGACCGGAACGGGGATGATCAGCCAGATTTAGATTAGAGTAGATTAGATTAGATGTTTAAGCTTCCTTAACTGCAATACAGGCTTTCCAAAGAGAGGAAAGAGGAATGCATTAATCAGACTGGACTTAAAGGGATGCCAAATCTATGCCCAAGTCATATGGAAATAGGAATTTGAGAAAGAACTTCATAGAACCAGATAACAAGTGAAGAGGAAAGTTGTGGGTACTGAAAAACTGCTCAGTATTAACCGAAAAAATTGACGCGTAACCAAACAAAAACTCTATCTTATTTCAACTGAAGGAAGGCCTATCTAACTTTATGCTCGGGACCTCACATATCACCCCGAGAGCCCTAATTCTCATAGATACAACAGCTCTATTCTCCTGATGGGTTTAAAAATCTTCCGTTTTCAAAATTCTAAGTTGGAAGAAGTGGAACTTTCACAAAATTAGTATAAAGTCAATAATTACCACATATGAACTCAATGTGGCCATTAAAAAGATCAGTTGGCATGGATAAGAGAGGAAAAACTCAGCAACGATAACCTTGGCAACGTTCTATCGGTGGAAGCTGGTCGACGTTCTCGGTCAACTTGAAGGTGTATCATGGTGACACACTCAAGTGTGTTACGGTGACACATCCAGGTGTGTCAAGATTTTTCTGAGTGTAGACTATGATTTGCTGTCTTTTTACGGCCCTTTTTGTACAATTTGAGAGAAATTTAGTAATTTCATGAATTTTCTAGCTCATCCAACTGATAATACGCATAAAGTACGAAAAAATTGCTGGTATAAATCTTCTAATTATCAGCGCTACACGAGTGCTACAAACGCTCTTGTGCGTGATCGGTACCACGCTCCATCGCTTGGTGTGGCGTTCAACATCTGGCGCTAAGCTCAACGTGATAGGGATAAATTTGTCTAGTTATTCGACTAATACTACATAACTCCTAAATAACGTAATCGTAAAGCACTGCGTATCAGGATGTAAGTCAATTCCGAATTCCTGTTATTTACCTCAGTAAGTACTACACATTACTCGCTTAAATGCCTCAGGGAATATGGTTTTGCTCACAGTTAATTATAATCATTGGCTCTATATGTCATGGCGTAATTGTAATTTACGTGTTTTCAAAGTGCCAATAAATTTCGGCAGTAGATCAATCATTTTGCTTCATTCTTACCATGAAATGAGGCGGAAGAAAACTGTAAGTACAGTTTTTAAATTGTTCTTGCTGTACGCTTAGTAGCGAATAATGTGAAAACATATTATCATTTTTTTTTAGTTTGCCCGATGTGAAAATATATGATTGTTAAAATCTTATAAAATGAATAGTGTTGTTAAGATTTGATATGCTTTCACAGAAAAAACTGTGGGTAGCTTTGTGCAAAAAGAACTACGTGAAAGTTTTATCCGAGGCGTGTATGTCATCTTGACAGATAGTGTCTCTACCCTTGAGCAATCGGCTTAGGCCATTAATATTTCTCATAAATTGGGAAGATTAATGATAGGGGAATTGGTCTCTCTCGCCTCACATATGCAGGAGGCGAAGAAACGTAGACCAGATATAAAAGGTGTCGCTGGGATGTCCGCTCATTGGATTTCATTTTCGTAAGGAGGAACGAAAATTTTACTCGACAAAATTTTCAAGACTTCCAAAATAGTGTGGCGCGAGACGTCAATAAAGGTGGGTCGCGAAGAGACTTGTGTTCAACACTGAAATTTTTATCACGAGAAAGTGTAAATGAAAAAAATTGCGATAAAACAACGGCGCGAGCAGAAATCAGGTCGTACCATAAATCCTGTCTATTCATAATGAGACAAGTTTGAACGCGCATTACAGAGGCAGGTCAGAGGAAGGTATAAATATGTGATGTATTCTATTCCCCGAAACAATTAGCACAATAAGGTCTTCCATACACTTTGCAGTGAAACCCTTGTACATAGGATAGTTTGTCGTTTGTACTTTCAAACCTTGAATAAATATGGAGCCATCAGCCGAACACATAAGACGCGTAATGCTGGTTCAGTTTCACAATTGATGTGATGAGTCAACAGATGCAAAAAATATTCAAGTGCGTATGCTGAAGAGACATGCAGAAGATGGTTTCAAAAGTTTCGAAATTTCAGAATATATTTTTGCATATAGCCACATGTCACCAGATTTTTTTTGGACAGGATTGTTGCGCGAGAGAAAAAGTGGAATATTTACAGCAAGTTTCAACGGCAATGAGAGGCGAATTGTCATTTCGCGCTAAAATCTAGTTTATTCCGGGTGAACGAATGTATTGATTTATTATCTGTTCGTTTATAGCAATGAGTGGCGGGCATTGAAATAATTGGGCCTGGTTGATCAAAGCTTTCGGTGTCGACTGATCCCAGAACACAAGTGTTTACTCTGCTACCATGGTACCAGTTCTGGCTGAAACCTGTTGAGAGAATGTGGGTCGATGGTTGTGGAGCGAGCACTAGTTCCACTTACTGAGAACATCTTAATTTCACATGAGGCCAGTTCAAACCAACTTGATGACACCAACGGCTACTGATTTCGTGAGAGAAGGTCCTTCGTCGATAGAGATGTGTTTATTCAAAGATGTAGAAGCTCTTGGGTTGTTAATATGACGTCAATTAAAAAAATAAATGAAGAAGGTCTAAAAAATTTATCGTTGAATTAATGTGAAACCCAATTAAAAATCAGTGACGTGTCGCTGGTGAATTAAGGACGTGAAGGTCGATCTGGAATGATTTATTGGCTAGTCGGCCTGCTCTGCCTTGTAACTCTCTCTCCGCGCTTTGAACTACGGACGGTCGAGTTCGGGCAAAGCCGGCCAGTTAAGATTTGAGGGTGTCAAATTTTTAGTTCGTTCATGGCCGAAATATTTGAGAACGGCCATCCGTTATTTACAGTCATATAAATATCGTTGAATTATCTCTGTATAATGAACGGATGTGAGCCATAAAACGTGTGTTTCGACATTGTTGCGTACACTGCATCACGCTTGAAACTATATCTCGAATATTTTATTCAATATTCATAATTCTTTAAAAATATTTACGAGAAAGTAAATGAACAGTTCACTGTGTGGTACAATAAAAACAATGATGCATTTACTTGTGTTCATTTATAAGCTTGTAACATACCATTATGATAGGTATTTTTATTTCATTCTTTAACACCAGACAAGTCAAACATATTACCACGATCACAGCAGTCTATCTCTTTCAGAAGAAAAGTGATACTGAGAGGTCATGAGTAAAAACTATTATCTATGCAAGATTCTAAATTGAGAAATAGCATTTTAGAATGAAATCAATTTGATCGCTTTTAAATTCTAAATACATCGTGATGAATTTATTTATTATCCACAAATTTTTGAAATGAGAAGTAACTTAAAATGAAATGGATAGGTTGCGAATCATAGTTATTCAAATTTTACCTAGGATGATTTGTATTCCTAATTTTTTTACATCGTTTCATTTCTTCAATACAAAGATATCGTGATGTTTACAAGCTAATCATTTCAAGAAGAACATGATTTCAAACAGTACTGAGCGAAAACGTATTTAATAATGAAAGTTTCTAATGACAATTTTTCTGACGTTACCCGCTGTAGTTCCCTAGACAAAATATCGCATACTTATGAAGGTATCTGACGATTTGTCACACATCAGCTAAGATGGTTTGATAATCAAGCAGGAGTTAAATATGCAAATGTTCTTCATTTCGCGATCAGTTTTATTACTCATTTTTTTCAAATTATCATGAAAGGTTGTTAGTTTAATTTTTTTAAATATTTGAAATTTAGGAATTGGTATATTTTTGCAATGTCATCAAATTGTACACTTTGACCATCAAAAACGAATTTAGTCGTTGCGTGCGTTTTGAACATACATCACATACCATAGCGCTTAAAACGAAAGCTAAAGCTCGATTGTTACTTTTGCGCAATTGAAAACAAAGACATCAGTGATTTTTCAAGGGTTCGGTGAACGCGAGGTAGATGAATTATTGGCGAAGACAAATCGAAGATCAATCTACAAATTATCTGTGGTGTTTGCCTCCGCGAGGGGGCGCTGCAACGGTGTGCGCTCCGGCTGAGCCAGACGATGATCTTGCCGCCGCTGCCGGACGGCTGCGAGCGGCGGACGGAAGGAAGTGTCACAGAACACTTACATAAGAAGAACTTCAAAACTACGGTGAACCCCAAGCCCGCTCTAGACAAACGTTCGCACGCACGCCGACCAATCAGCTTCTAGCAGCCATGACTCGCAACTGACGTCATTGTTGCCAAGGCTTTCAATTGGCTGCGTATCCAGGCATTACTGTGAAACTAGTTTGGTTGAAGGTCTAATTTTCATGCTAAAGTTTTAAACGTTTCTGGGCGTAGTAAAGATAGTGAAGGCCAAAATAGTGAATTGCGGTTATATTGACAACACTTTTTTATTATTTCATTCACAATACATACACGTAAATGCGCATTCATGTACATATCTGCAATTCATATTTCGAAAGTCACCCGCAATTAGGTTAAATTCATGTCTAGAATGTGTTAAAATAATCAAAGAGTGCAATGAGCTCAACAGTTCATTTTTCAAAATTTTTCTTCGGAATCGTACACTAAAGTGTTGTAGGAACGCTCTCGAAAACGATTAGGCATGGGTTTAAAAGGTCGCATCTAACAACATCATACATACGTTTTTTGCAACTTACAGACTTTTGTGTAGGTGTACGTTAATTTTTAAAGAACATAAATCATTTCGTGAATTTCAATGCTTTCTATTTGAGCAACGAAATACTTTGTCTCTCCAAGTTTTCGTCTTAATTTGCCATGACCATCAACAGGGGAAGGTGAAGTATTTTAGAAAATTTTATGCAAATAATTGCGCGTTTCTAATATATGGAGCAATTTTTTGCAAATGATTTAGAACATAAATTTCGAAAAAGACATGGGTGTGTCATAAATTCTCACTCTACGATTTTTATTGAAACAATTAATAATGAACTAAAACGCATCAGGCTAACAACCAAAGACGACTTGTAGTAAGTTTCATCCATGCGCCAACATACCAAACAGCAAAATTTTTATCCAGTATTTTCCATCTGATAACTAATGATGTACCGTAAAAATTGATTAGTAGTGTTCTAGCAACATTGTATTTTAAGGAAGTATAGCACCCAAAAAATAACATGCAAGTTTTCCATGATACAAGGAGTTGTCCAGGTGCATACCACTTGAGTTTTGCTCTACACGTGTTACTGTAAATTTTGAATGAGTTAATTAACTCGTTGCGACGGTCTTGCAAGTAAATTAACCCGTCAGTAACGTCGTCGTGTCGCTTGCAAAGTTATTTGAAGCTTCCACAACTTGTCAGGAGTCAAATATATTCAATGGAATCATGAAATCAACACGCTCGTCAGTGGGATCTTTTCCAGCTAAACCCCGCTACTAATGCAACACAAATTCACCCACTTGTAACTTTCGAAATATTGCACCTATCGACTTCAAATTACTCTCAAAAGAAAGATTAGATTAGATTATTAGGTAGTTTAAGCCTCTTTATCCGCAACAAAGGCAATCCAAAGAGAGTAAGGAAGAAGGCACCATTTAGTTTGGAGTTAAGGGAACGTGGAATCTATGCAGAAAGGGCATAGAAACAGTAAGATAAGAAAGAAGTTCATGAAACAAGATTAAAGTTGAAGTAGAGCGTAGTAGGCGCTGAAAAAATAGGACAGCAGTGAACCGAAAAAAGATGGTTCTTAACATAACAAAAGCGTTTTATTTAACAAAAAGAAGGCCTACCTAACTCTCAGCTTGGGCCCTCACATAGTTCCCCTGTGAGTGCTAATTCCCATAGATACAATAATTGTATCCCCCTGAGGGGAGCTCAAAAGAAAGATTAAAACTTTAAACGATTAACGCGAAAGAATGTTTCAATACTTCTTTTGAGAGTAATTTGAAGTCGATAGGTGCATTATTTCGAATGTTAAAAGGGGGTGAACTTATGTGTTGGATTAGTGGCGAGGTTTTACCTGGAAAAGATCCGGTCAGTAGAACATCGAAGCGATCATGTGTTGCGTGGGCGGAAATACAAGTGCAATAATTGGAAATATGAATCAATGCGTCACTCCCTTTCAAGTCTGTTTCAGAAACGCTACGTGGAAGATGCATTCACAGTTCACAGCCCTTGCAGATGATATACCTACTGCGATTTTTCAATATAAGAATAGTGTCAACAGTATTACGAAATTTTCAATGGAATTAGAAACCAATAGATGCATCTCTTATCTAATAGTTCTCCTAACTGAAGGCAGGCTGACGTTCAAGGTGTACCGTAAACCCACACTATGGAAGCTACTTAGATTCTTTCACATGCCAGCCTATACTCTAAAAATTAAAGCATAGTCAATTATCATCTAAGTTAGTTTAAGCCTTCCTAACCACAACAAAGGTGTTCCAAAGAGAGGAATGAATATGGACATGTACACCGAAGTCTATGCACAATGTGTGCTCGCACACAGGCCTTCTTTGTGCGGTTGTACGAATGCTGCTGTACCTTAGAATAATGTGTATGTGATGACTTTTCAGCAGTCTTTTGAGCTTTCTGCTGCTGTCACTCACCCTACTCCTTCCAATTTTGGCTTGTAACTTGAAAAATCCTTCTTGCTACAACTCACAGGCACTTCAATGAAGTATGAACTCAGTGGTTATTTCAACACGATCAACCTGTGTTGTTACCCTCCATGATGCTGAAGAGCATTGTTAGCTGGTCACTGGTGGAACGCCTTTTTGCACAAGTGGCCGGCCTCGATCGACGCCCCAGGAGTGGCAGGCCTCGATGACCCAGGACTGGTAGGCCTCACAGCATCAGGAAATTCAATTCCAGCAGCTGATGTAGAAATACAGGAAGAAATTAAGAACAGTGATATATCATCTTGAATAAAATTGAAGCATACTACCCAATAAGTAGCACTTCCAGCAACCTTAATTTTTCCTGTGTTTAAGGCTCCACCACCATGACATGATTTCACAGAGCAAGTGAAAGGGAATGAGTAATATACTCATTTATGCAAAGTACCATTCAATATAAATCCCCAATAATGTGCGAGTCATTAGGCTCCTAATAAATAATCCATATAATCTGGCAATGCTTGTAAATTATCCATACGCAATGTATGGCTCAGGGTGTGTTGGCCCCTCATTCACGAGTACCCACACCATTTTAAAAACAAAAACCTTCGAGATATCAGAAATGACTTATTTTTACCCATTCAGATGCAAATTAATCATACAAAATAATCTAATAATTAAACTAAAACTTAATATCACCCAGCTTCTATCCTTTGTATCTTGTGAACCGTTGCACAGATCCTTATGAAATTTTCACAGCCGAAATACACAAATATAAAAGATTTAATCATGCAAAAAAGAACAATTAATTAGCATGTTACCCACTTTCTCGCCCCATTATGGCTATTAGGTGCAATGTTTATGAATGTTTTAAAACAAAATATTTGCTGTTTCTTTTTTGACAACAACAGTGCACGTAGGATTTCCTTCAAAAACGCTGTTCATTGTTCAGCACATTAAAATACAACAAATTTTGGATATAAATGAATTAAATACTATCCATCATTGCCTACACGACATTTTTTAAAAGAGACATTTCTTAATTTTATCAAATCAAGTGGTTTATAATAAATTAATGTGATTTTCAATTTCAACATGATCTGATTTTAAAATGCACTTCACTTTTTCAATATGTGAATTTATTAATTTCAATGAGAACATTCTTTATCATAATAATCTTTTTTCATTTTAACTGGCTTTCTATTCATTCAATTCAAGTTAAATTTCAATTTTAGAGTAAAGTTCATAACAATGGAAATTCCATTTATCCTGAACAAAATTTGTCAGAAAGACCTCTTGATTATGTTTTTTCACCTTGAATTATCTAAGGCAAATCCTATGTAAACTTTGTATGGTCACCATTGGTGGCCAACTCTGAATGGTCGCCTATTGTGAACAACTTTGTTTGATCACTTTTCATTAAAAGCCATCTTTGAAAGTGACCAGATTCAAGAAAAGATGTTGACATACTCAAACCTTAATCATTCATTTTACTGCTAAGTAAAGTCAGAGTAGGTACACTATTCTCTACAAGGCTACATAAGTGCAGAAACCTGCATGATTGTTTTTTAAATTATAATGCAAGAAATGAGCAATAGAAAAAAAACAGAAGTTTAAAAGCAAAACAATTTTTGAAATGGATCATGCAGGGTTATTCAGAGAAATCATGATAGCATAATGATTACTCTACGTAATAGCTAAGCATTCATTGTTTTCCAAAATCTTATAATTAATCTTATTACTTTTACTGAGCTAAACACATTATACGTGGAAATGTAAAAATTATTTATTTTCCAGCAAACTGAACAAACTTAGGTAAAAGACAATGGATGTACATTCAAAGTGTATAACAGTCCCTTATTCAAAATAATACTAATAAGGTAGTTTGATTGTGTTAATTTAATATGAAACAAACAGTTAATGTAAATATAAAACAAAAAGGAATACAGCCAATTTGTGACATTTCAATTAGCATTTATTTATTTATTTAATTTAAAAATCATTTCTTTCAGAATGGCCTTTGTAACTAAATTTTACACAAAAAGAATATGACATACTAATCTTAGTTAGTGATGCAAAAAAAAAGTTTTTTTATGGCAGTTTTTTTTTTGCAAAAAAACATGTTTTTTGTGTGTTTTTTTGTTTTTTATGTTTTTTTTTGCACACATCAAAATTTTGTTAGGTATATGTCTGTTTTGTTTTGATCAAATAAAATGTATTCATATCCATGTTTTTTAGTCATGATTTTTGTTATAAAATCATCAAAAGGAAACCATACGGTAAAACGGGTGGTAGATAACCCACAATTACCTAGAGGAGTCTAAGAGGAACAGCAAGAGCCACAGAACTTATATTGATGGAGTCAAAATTCAGAGCTTATTATCTCTACTATGTTTGACTTTATTTCTATGTGATCAAAAAATCAGACATAGTAGAGATACTAAGCTCTGAATATATTGATGGAGTCAAAATTCAGAGCTTATTATCTCTACTATGTCTGATTTTTTGATCACATAAAAATAAAATCAGACATAGTAGAGATAATAAGCTCTGAATTTTGACTCCATCAATATAAGTTCTGTGGCTCCTGCTGTTCCTCCTAAGACTCCTATTGGTAATTGTGGGTTATCTGCCACCACTTTACTGTATGGTTTCCTTTTGATGGTTTTATTACAAAAAAACATGACTAAAGAACATGGATATTATTATATTTGATGTGACCAAAAAAAACCATGCTATTTATTTGAAAATATGTTTTTTTCACTAAAAAATCATGACTAAAGAACTGGATATTGATATATTTTATGTGACCAAAATCACTCTGTTTTATTTTACATGTTTTTTACAAAAAATCACGATTTTTTTAAACTTAAAAATCATGATTTTTTTTAAAATCAAATTTTTTTAAAACACTCATGTTTAAAAAATCATATGTAAAAAACATGGATATTAATATATTTCATGTGACCAAATAAACACGTTTTTTTACAAAACAATCATGATTAATAAACATGAATATTATTACATCTTATGTGACCAAAAAACATGCTGTTTTTTTACAAAAAATCATGACTAAAAGCCAATATATTTTATGTGAACCCCATACTGTTTTTTTAAAAGCATGTTTTTTTACAAAAAATCATGAAAAAAACCTGGATATTAATATATTTTATGTGACCAAAATCATGCTGTTTTATTTTACATGTTTTTTTCAAATATTTTTTTTTAAACAATCATGTTTAAAAAACAATCATGTAAAAAACATAGATATTAATACATTTCATGTGACCAAAAAAAACCATGTTTTCTTCCAAATGATCATGACTAATAAACATGAATATTAATACATTTTATGTGACCAAAAAAATGCTGTTTTTTTACAAAAAATCATGACTAAAAACCAATATATTATATGTGAACCCCATACAGTTTTTTTAGAAACATGTTTTTTTTTACAAAAAATCATGAAAAAAACCTGGATATTGATATATTTTATGTGACCAAAAAACCATGCTTTTTTTACATTTTTTTTATTAATATGCAGTCTAATGCGCTCACGGAAATTAAAAATTCCGTTCCTAAGAATCACTAAAATAACACATTTAAAAACATTTTACATGAATGACACTCCGCTCGCTGATGCGTTATTTTCGAGTTATTCAACTTTGAAATTTTCGTGTTCCATAGCAGTTCCAGCCAGTTGCGCGCTTGAGCTTGAGCTGTAAGAGTACGTTTGGGTACTTTGTAATTTATTATTAGCTGACCCCGCGGAGCCTGAACCCACTTCTAGGATGTTTTAGTTAATAGCACAATAAACGTTATCACCCAAAAATATTAGCGGGGCTGGGGAAGTGACTACTTAATCAATGGTATTCACTCCTACGCTTTTGCTAGTGTTTTATGGTGGCCACCATATTGAAACTGATGTCAACTGCATATCGATTTCAGTATTCACTACCCCAGTCCCACTAATGTTTTCGGGTGATAACCTTAACTGTGTTATTAACTAAAACATCCTAGAAGTGGGTTCAGGCTCTGCGGGGTCGGCAAATAATAAATTATAAAGTACCCAAGCGTACTCTAACAGCTCAAGCGCCCAACGCAATTGCTATGGAAGACGAAAATTCAAAACTTGAATAACTCAAAAATAACGCATCAGCGAGCAGAATGTCATTCGTGTAAAACGTTTTTAAATGTGTTCCATGTGATTCTTTGGAATGAAATTTTCAATTTCCATGAGCGCATAAAACTGAAAATTGACCATTTATTTTACAAAAATCATGTCTAAAAAATATGTATTGAAATATATTCATTGTGACAAACAAATCCTTGTTTATTTCTAACACGTTTTTTTTACAAAAAGTTATTTAAATCCATTTTTTCGGTCATGACTTCTTTGTAAAAAAACATAGATTTTAATATATTTCATGTGACCAAAAAAACATGTTTTTCCAGAAATTTTTACAAAAATAATCATGAACATGGGTACTAATATATTTCATCTGACCAAAAAAAACTGCCATTTTCAAAATAACATGTCTTTTTACAGAAAGTCACTAATGTCAATTTTTTAGTCATTTTTTGTAAAGAAAAAAAATTTTTCTACAAAAGCATGGTTTTTGGTCACATAAAATATATGAATATCCATGTTTTTTTAGTCATGATTTTTTGTAAAAACATGATTTAAAAAAACAGCATTGTTTTTTGTCGCATAAAATGTATTAACATCTTCGTTTTTTTAGTCATGATTTTTCTGTATAAAAAAGATATTAAAAAAAAACAGAATGGTTGTATTTTGCATAAAATATATTAATATCTATGTTTTTTAGTCAGGAATTTTTGTAACAAAAATGTTTAAAAGAACAGTAGTTTTTTTGGTCACATAAAATATATTAATATCCATGTTTTTTAGTCATGATTTTTCCGTAAGAAGCAATGTTTTTTTAAAAAAAGCTGCATTGGTTTTTTAATCACATGAAATATATCAAAATCCACATTTTTTAGTCATGATTTTTTGTAAAACAAGATATTTAAAAAAAAGCATGGTTTTTTTGGGCGCATAAAATATATAAAGATCCATGTTTTTTAGTCAAGATTTTTCGTAAAGATAACATGTTTTTATTAAAAAGCATGTTTTTTTGGTCACATCTCTATCAATGACCATAAGTAAAGATGTTTTGTTACAACACACCATTTGGGGAGTTGAAGGTGATTCATGTGCATTGTAAAATAAATGAAATATCAAAACATGACACCACAGGATATAAAAAATTTCATACAAACATAGAAAACCATGAATTAAGAAGTATGCTGTTTGATTTCTTAATCTGACATGAAAACAAATAATGTAATGTGGTTCTTTTCCTTGCTGAGTTATTTTTAAACAAGATATTTAAAAAAAACCAAAACATCCATGTTTTTTTAGCCATGGTTTTTTGTAATAAACATGTTTTTTTTTAAAAACAGCACGGTTTTTTTGAGTCACATCTCTAATCTTAGTGTCATTTAAATTTTTGGGTTATCTAATGTTTTCATTATTACAGTCTCAGGTACAAATATTACATTTTGATAATAAAAGTTGAAGCACCTTTAGATATTTTCCTTCATCTGCTCCATGCTATTGTGTCAATTAAAAAGCTATTCTTTTCTGCAAACAATGGGCAATAAGATACTCATTTTTAATTTATAAAGCTTTGATTCAGTAAGTTAATTGAGCAAAATGATGCAACTATAAGTTTTACATTACCTTGGTCTTGCAGAGCTCTTCAAGGAACTGCAAAGATTTCAAAATCTTTCTGTTATTTCTGACGGGAGACAACATGGATTTATAGTCTGAACGACAGAGATTCTCTGTACACACACAAGACCTTTTCGGTATTTCAGAAATATTATCCATCTTTAACGTTGCATTGTAACACGGTTGAATTTAATCAAACATCGAGCACTTTTTTAAGCGTACGCAAGAAGCCATTTTAACTTCTGCAGCTACATCGCATCAGTCACAGCCGCCCTAACCAGATGTAAACAAAGTCACGGGACGATTTTTGATCACGTGACAATTTCTTGGCTCTGTCATTGGCCAATTCGCATCTACGTCATTGCTGCAAGAGCTGAAACTCACTTACTGATAGGTTGGGGATCTTCTAGTATATGATCTGTGGCAGTGTGTTCATGAGAGCGGTTCAGTGAAGGCTTAGGTTACGTACCTGATTTTAGAGTTGCGCCTCTGCTCATTATCGTCAATATCGTGAGGCTGTGACTGAGCTGTCTAGTTCTGCAGAGAAACTAGAGTTATTTGCAGTGAGGAAGCTGCGCAGTTGCCCGAGGTGACAGTGCCCGGCAACTGGTAGGACTAAGTAGGAGTGATCTCACTCCGGGAGAGGTGACGGCTACACCTCTGAACAGTCGTACCTGGAGGCCGTCGGCCGGCCTGGGAGGGAGGACGACTGTGTGGAAGGTAAGTCTGAGTGCTGGCAGGCGTGCTACCATCTCACTCGCGACCTTATTTTCCGGTTAAAAAACCACATTATCCTATCCTTGCCAGTTTGAATTTGAATTGAATAACAAAAAAGCATAACCTCATTCACTCTTCCAAGCTTGCACGCACACTTGGAATATTATTTTCGTTCATATTTCGTCTAAGATTACGTACTCTTCCAGAACTTTTTCGTCTAGTGTTTTGTACTTTTCCAAAAAATTATTTTGAGCATTCAAACGTACTGTCCGTTAGTCAATTTACCGTAAAAATTTGCTCCATGAGCTGGTTGATAGACTCGTGACTCGATCTCTGAGTCCGTGACACCGGAGCTGTACTTGCAGTTAATGACTGTGTAATGTTCCATTGTTTTTTAATATCGTTTTTCAGTTAAGAAAATTGGAGTATGAAATAATTTTTATTTGTAGTTTTTACACGATTTATATCATAGATCCTAAACCTTGTATACACTGCTGGTGATGATTTCCTACCATGAGTCAATGTAAGGAATGGGAGGCGCTGTCTTATATTTATAACATCTTTATATTTATAACATTGTGTCATTGATTATCATACATCAATAGTTGGAATTGATTTAATATTATCATGCATGTTTCAGATAGCGAACTGTCAACTTATATCATCATTCTGAATAGAAAACCGCATGGTGAATTTTCATAGTGGCAACAGAAAAGACGAAGAGATTTTGTAGTGGCTTCTGGAGCGCTTATCCTACAGACAGGGAAACTAAAAAGAGTCGAGGTTAATTTACGGGTGATCATTTAAAAGAAGAAAACCTCGGTAGTGTTTGCACTGGATCCATTTATACAACTACATCAACAACAAGCGAAGCAGCAGCATCAAGTTTCGAGGAACAAAGCAAAGACACCAATGACGAAGACGTGAAACAAACTCTGTGGAATTGAAGTTAATTTTTTTTCAACAGCGAGTAAAACTGAAGTTGCCATCCGAAAGTGGAGAATTGATTGTCCCAATGTTCCAAACTTTACCATCACAAATCTTTTGCATCACGTCAATAACTTCTTCCCATGAGTTTATCTCACTGCTAAAACATAAAGGATGAGAAAAGTGATGTCACCACCCGAACTGTGCAATGCGGTCGTTATGCGCATTTCAACGACTGGCAAGGTGTGAAGAGACATTCGAAATTAATTAAGTATAAAAATATTGTTCTGATTAACATCAATGTTGATGGTAAGCTCCAGTTTGATGATTCGCGAAAATATCATGCATATCCTAGATTGTTCTAGTTGTGCGTTGATTCTGAAAGCCACCGAGTTCACATTGTTCCTTTTATACGCTGGTATAATCGGCCTTGTAGACATTGTCCCTGAACCATTCTACAAAAATTTCCTTAATTTGAGTCTAGCAAAGAGGATATTGATCGGTGAAAATCAAATGTTTAATATTGAGAGCGCTTGGACAATGCTAAAACTTATTATTCATTCAGCTTTAAAGTTGTACGGAATAAATTTTCTGTCGTATAATGTACAGCCAGTTGTTCATTTGGTCGTTGATTGTATAAAATGCGATCCATTAGATAAAGTTTCGAGTTTTGGATTTGAAATTATTTAGGATTTTGTATAATGGGTCGGATTTCAGGACGAAACAAGCCACTGGAGCAGATATGTAGGCACGTCTCTGCTGAAAACAGCAGGCCACCTCAAAACCAACTACGTGAAGATTTAAATGTACAGGCATAACGTAACTGAAATTGGGTGCATTGAGTACTAGAGCCAATTGTGTGATGTTAAAACTGGAAAAATCGAGATTATTCTAGCAATCGATGGGAAAAAACTTAGTGCAGATCTCAAGGACTCACCTCTTTTTTTTGAACAATCTGTAAATTCATTGGTTTTAGGAATTCATTGCGAAATGAACATTGGTGAAAGTCAAGTTGTCTCTATGGAGCAAATCCACAGTAAAATGACGCTTCTCCTTCATCGGAACCAGTTTGTTGTTATCAAGTTATTGCACAAAATTTAATGTTGCTAATTAATGGGAACTTCACTAGCTCACATTGTATGCTGTAATAGTTGTCGACGCCACCTTTAAATGAAAGAATATATATGCCGACCATGACATATTGGTGTTCTGAAAGTATATCCACTCAAACAGCAATCATTGGCGTCATTATGATTTTAAAGAGTGCCAACCACGTAACACAAACCCGGTATTACTTTTTAGAGCCCGCTGTCAACTCATCATTAATTTCTATAATTCATCTCGTTCCCGGATTCATCGTGATGGCCCTTCGTCACGAGCATCGCTAACGCTCGACTCGAAACGGAAAAAACACTCGCTCTTTACTCTTATGGATAGCCAATTGAGTCTTGAACAAACCGTTCATTCAAAAGTGAAGTGTAAATCTGTAAAGGCTATAATTCACGTGCAGACTTTTGGGGGACAATTGACTACAAGTGTACCAACCTCCGCCCATATGCTCAACGTCCCGCCAACGCAATGGCTACTGTCAACGGCGGTGTAGTCAACATTCACGATCAAGCATGTCTTGATATATTGACTGCAGCCTCAAGCATGCCGGTGGTAATAATGCGGTTAATGCGGTAGACATTCGTGGAGTATATACGATGGCGTTCTCAATAGATGTGACATTATTCGAGATGTACAAAGATTTTATCCCCTTGTTATATACCCTTAGTTTTTTATCCCCTTGTTATATACCCTTAGCTTTCACTGAAATTGAGTTGAATTATTGTCATACTTTAGCATTCCTAATACAGCCCAAAGATTTTCTACTTCAATGCCTAATAAATTACTTAATATTTAGGCAGTTTTTTTTGTTTCTTTCATGCCTTCATTTATTTTTTTGAATTTTTTGATATTTTGAAATTTACTTCTGTATTCCAATGGAAATTATTTTATATATTATGTTTCTTCCTCATAGGTTCATAATTTTTCAAAATTGAGAGCAATTTACAATTGTACCACTGATGAATGAAATGAATGTTTTCCAATTTCAGTTATGTTTACTTTCGCCTTTTTCTGTCCAAAAGATATATATTTTAAAAATACTATCACCACAAAATATATAAACATTATGAATACACTCTAGTTATTTACTATGGACAAACACAATCACATTTTTATTATGAAAACGAAATAATAATTAATAGTTCAATTATTTAAAAAGAAACAGCAACTACTCACGTAGACTAATGCTCGTCTATAATGGCCTTAACGTATGAGTTGAATAAATTGTGCATAGAATTATTGCATAGCCATTCCCCATCTAGCCAAAAGGAAATATTCGATTCATCTAATCAAAAATACATTCCTTGAATCAATTCAAATGATTCAGGGATTCATTTAAACTTGATTGAAAGTACCTTTTGAAAAGCGAATGCCACATTACTAATGTGACATTGCTTTTTCATTTGGTAGGCATTTTTAGCGAAATTGAAGACAGGAAATTCTCATTAAAAACAATGGAATATTGTTCTGGTCCTTCGGCTTTGGTAGGGGCCATTAGAAATCAAAATAAAATGTTGTGATAAAATCCTCTAGGTGTTATGGGTTAACATTTTTTAGATATTTTACAGCCATTTAAACACGGATTCAAAGAAAAGTTTTTCAGGCATTTTTTCAGGATAATAAGTGGCAAGTTGTTACGTCAATTTGGATGTTTAGTGAAAGCCGTGAAAAAAAGTATAGTATAGTGGCCAACTGAAGGAAATGTTACTGAAATGGCCCGAAAGAAAGCTGTTGCAAGGGCGAGCTGGCGTCTTGACACATTCAAAATATATAGCAGTCACATCAAGTGAGAATTTTACGCGTGTTCTAATAATCGTTGTTTTGAGTTTTATTTATAGTGTTCGAATTTTTCATTGCTTTTAATTACTTGAGTTTTAATCCTTTTATATCCATATTGAGTTAAGAGTTTGTGGGGTTGTAGGGCAGTTCAAGAATTATTTGAGTAGCCGTACAGGACTACTAAAGAATGTATTGAAGGGGAATAGAATGCAAGGGTCTAAGCCATAAAGTTAAATATACGTATAAATACTCATGAAATTAACACTAGGCTTATCTCAGGCAGTCTTACTGTTAATTGGAGTTTCAAAGTGGAAGAGAGGGACTGTAATAGTGGGCAGACGAGGTAAGAGATTTATGACGAGAAAAGGCCAACCTGTCGTTCACCACCTCCCTTAATAATTATTGGGTAAATGGTACGCACATTATGCTTGTCATATATGTTGCAAAAACTTTCCTGGTATTCAAATTAAGAATCTTTGCGCACGTTGAACACTTGAATTAACTATAACCCCAAATGTTATAATTTCATGACCACACTTTCCAACGTCTTGTATACATGCGTCTTCTGTCGAGTAGATTAAAACGTATTATTTAATATCGACCATTCCTGACAGATAACTATGAAAGAGCTGAAAGGCTGGTGTTTGGTGAAGCATCGGCTGCAGAATCTGAAGGAGGACTTTCCAGTTCAAATCTGTCACTGATGGAGCAGAAGAGGTGCACGTATCCAGATCGAACGCCACAGCGAAAACCGTACTTCCAGAGAGTCCTGGGTTTCTTCATAGCTAGCCGTTAACCAGGTCAATATTGGTGAATCAAATCAGAAGAAATCCTCGAATTAATCTTACAAAGAGTGAAGTGACAAGGCGGAACTTGACAGCTGCATTTAAAGCAACATTGTTGCGTTAAATGCAACAATGATCTCTGATTGTTGGATTATTGCTCCTCAGTATTACTGGAATTGGAATAATATTTTTACAATGACGAGGATTGACTGTCGAGCTTTAAAGTACTGCGGCATCAATGACAGTGATATGAAATGGTATAAATATAATTGAATATGAATAGATTATTATAACGACTTCAATTCATGGTTGCCAGTTCAGTTTCTATTGTGTACTTACGAACGAAATCACGCTTGATTTTTCTTTTCTTTCTTACTTCTTAAGCTAGTTTTAGGTAGGAATGTCTTTTCATCTTGATTCTGTATTTCATTTTTTTCCATGTTGTGAATTTTTACTGCTTACTGCTTACTAATTTTAAATGACTGATCGCGCGGATGTATTCGATGAAATTGACTCAGATTTCAATCATTTGAACAGACTATATCCAAACCTAAATGAAACTGAAAACTGTGAATATACTAATATATCAAAATTCAATGAAACTGTGCGAATAATTCGCAATGACTTTACGCTCGTGTGTTGAAACTGTAGGCCAAGCAATCCAAAATTGGAAGAGAGACAATGTTTTATAACTGAATTGAAGTATATATTCGACGTGACTAGCTTCACCGAAAGCTGGCTAGATGACTCGACTAAAGACATGGTTAGAATGGAAAATTGTCATAGTCACCATAAAAATTATCATAGTCCACGCAGTAATAAGCTGGGCGGAGGGATCAGTACGTACATAACTAAGCACCTAGACTCGAGACTCAAAGCAAGTGCACGTATGAATCGGGATGATATGGAATCACTATTCGCAGAACTTGCTAGAAATGATGAAATAATTATGCTTGGAATGGTGTATAAGCTTCTACAGCCTGTCCTATATCCTTTCTGAATTAGCTCAATCGTATTATGTCGAAGTTTAACAGGTCGTTAGATATTGACCTAATAATCTCCAGTGACTTCCATTATGATCTACTGAAACATGAAAGCTGTGAACCAATGTCAAATTTTCTCCATGTCTTTCAGTCTAAATCTTTCCTTCCGATCACCACAAAGCCTACACGGATATCCTCAGAATCTGCTACGCTGCTCGACAATATTATGACAGACCCAACTGATTTTCAGACTTGAATAATTACTGCTGACTTATCACATCATTTTCCAGTTTTTCTTAATATGAAAAATGTCCGTGTCACTGGCACTAAGCCACGGGCTGAAACTTACTCATAACATAAATTAAACGAATCAAAGCTGGGAGAAATGCGCACCGTTCTAGAAAAATTATTGCCAACAATGCACATCTCTCAGCAAAACAATAGTGCAACGAGAATTGATAAAGCAGTAGTAAAGTTGACTAAAACTAAAATGACCGCATACAATCAGTGTTGTCCAATTGTAACTCGCACAATTACGCCGAAAAATAGACAAAAGCCCTGGATGACTGAAGACATCGTGAAAAATATAAAAAACGTTACGCGTACCTAGCCCCCTTTGCGAAGGGCAAATATCTAGAGAAATGTATATCAGATTGAGAAACTATGTGACAAACCACATAAGGACATCAAAAAATGCTGCTTTACGCTCAAATTTACTCAATTTAAAGCTGACATTAAAATGACTTGGCGCCAGCTTAATTCTTGCTATAGACCGAATAATGCCGATAAGAAACAAATTGAATCTGTTGTTCAAGATAATGTAAAATACCATGAGAAGAAAGAGGTTGCTAATATTTTTAACAATTTCTTCGTAAACGTAGGGAAAACCGAAACTGATGGTATTCCAAGTGAACCTACCGATCACCTGAAATACATAGATCATATACGTGAACACAACATTTTCTTTACTCTTACCTACTCTTCCGATGTAATTGCGTGCATAAAAACCCCGAAAAATAAATCGAGTGGGTTACAAGCGTTTTCGACTAAAGTTATTAAAGTTATTACTGATATTGTAGTCTCGCTCATTTCCAATATTAATAACCAGTCTCTCTTCCTAGCAACTCCCTCAAAGTTGCTAGAGTAACCCCTATTTTTAAAAGTGGTGAAAAAACCTGTGTAAACAATTTTAGACCACAACAACACTAAGGCTCTCTCTCTCGATGTTAGAATAGCTTCGTTCTTCCGCTGTAGAGGCTCCCATGAACTCTGCGTTGGAAAAGCTTCTCTTCCGACTTTGTCATGACTACCGCATTGTTCCGGCTGCACCATGTAAGTGCAGGGACGTGTAGGTCCTGCAGGTCCTCCCCGTGTAAGCTCCGCCGGAGAAGGCCGTGCTGCCGTCGTAGATTTGCAAACTTTAGAAATGTGGCCTGTCTTCCCACATGTATTACACTTCAGTTTCAACGCATAGCAATTCTTTGCAAGATGCTTTTGCTTAGCTCCGCAACGGATGCATGTGTAGTTCGGCTGTAATTTTTCTGTTGTGAAAAACGATGAAGATGAATCCTCACGAATAATATCTTGAGGATCGGAACTTAACTGTTCGATGAGTTTTGCATGTTCAACACATTCGTTGAAAGTTTTCATGTCACACTTCTGTAGAACTGCACTGAGAATTTGCGATGAACGAAGACCAGCCACGAAAGCATCTCTCAAGAGACAATCACGACAGCAATTATTGTTGTTGCACGCAGACGCCAAGTCATTTAGTGTTTTTTCATAACTTTCTAAGGATTCATTAACACCTTGCTTTCTATTTAGAAATGTAACAGATGCGCCGACAATGGATTTCTTGATTTCAAATTGCTGTATTAACTTTTCTTCTAGTTCATCATACGTAGCATCAGAGAGTAACGTAGGTTTAATTCTTCGTTGTAGATCAGTAATGATGTTTACAGGCAAGGCTTTAACTAAAATGATAGCTTTCTTACTGCCATTGTTTCCCGCCTTCAGAAGAGCGTCTGCACACTGTTCTTGTAATCGTTGTAGAAATCACCCACTGTTTCCACTTCAACGTCGAATGGAGGACAGCTAAATGTAGAATACGCCATCTTGGTTTCAGAGCACTTGTAAAGTTCAAATTCACTTCGGAGATTCGAAATCCTCGTCGCCAAATATGTTGTGTCGTTTCTTTCTACACAACATGATGTATTTTAGCGGTAGCTGCAAACTACAGTATCAGTAGCTTAATGGCTACCAAAGTAGGAGAATGATACGCTTAGCAAGACGCTTATTATTATACTGGCTCCGTCGCTTACAGCTTCCTCCATATAATAGTTGTGCCCGGAAGTCCGGCAAGCGCGAGCAACAAAGATATTCCGGCGGTGGGTCGCTTCCTACCCACGGATCGTGACAGAGACATCCGAAGCCTAGTGAGACAAAGACATCCGGCGGCGCACTTTATACGGCACATCCTTTTTGAACAAAAATCATTTCTCCATGATGAACAGTTTAGTTTTCGGTCTAAAACATCAACAACACTGGCTATGATAAATCATTTACAATACCTTCATTTTAATATAGGTGAAAGAAAACCTAAAAGCTTTCGAGGGGTTGCCCATAATTGGTTCAGACCATACCTAACAAGTTGGAAGCAATACGTTGTCATTGACGAGCCCCCTCAGAGGGAGACAACTATTGTATCTATGGGAATTAGCACTCCCAGGGAAAAAATGTGTAAGGGCCCTAGCTCAAAGTTAGGTAGGATTTTTTTGTTGAAATAAAATGTTTTTTGTTTTGTTAAGAACCACCTTTTTTCGGTCCATTGCTGTCCTGTTTTTCAGCACCTACTACGAGGGTGAGTCAAAAAGTTCTCAGACAAATGCCATAATTTTGAACTGAACAGAGATTTACAAGTTTTTTACAAGTTGAAACCTGTCCTTAGAGCTTCCTTGATAACTTGCAGCTGTCTCATTAGTCTATGTCAGGTCAGCATCGAGAGAGGTTGCATCTCAAAATAATAATTTTCAACCCTTCAAACGGTAAATTTTGAGATCAGAGCTAACATCAAATTTTTAACTAAACTAAATTGGAAACCTGTTAAGATCATCGAAGCTTCACAGCAGGTATATGGAGACTCTGCACCATGTAGAACAATCGTTTATGATTGGATTAAACGCTTTAAAGAGGTAAGAGTCCAACTTGATGACGACCCACGATGAGGAAGACCCACCACAGTAACAAATGAAAACCTCTCTCTTGTACAGAACCTAGTGGAACAAGCCCCCCAATTTTATCAGGAAGGGATTTACAGGTGGAAACATAGATTACAAAAGTGTATAGACAACAGTGGAGCTTATGTAGAAAAATAAAAATTATGAGATGCTTGAATAAAGAAATTAGGGCATTTGCCTGAGAACTTTTTGACTACCCCTCGTACTTTCTTCTTCAACTTTTATTTTGTTTCATGAACTTCTTTCTCAACTCACTGTTTCCATGCCCTTCTGCATGGATTCCGCATTCCCTTATCTCCATACTAAGTACCAAATGGTGCTTTCTTCCTTCCTCTATTTGATGCGCTCTAACTTCATATAAAAGGCTTAAACTAACATATAATCTAATCTGTCATGGATGATACAAAATCGGACCAACAGACAATTAACCATGGAGTTCCGAAAGGATCTGTCCTTGAGCCTCCCTTCTATGTAATTTTTATCAATGATGTTTTAAATCTACATAATTTTTTAAATTCAAACTTTTTGCCTATGACAGCGCGCTTTCTACGGTCATTCCAAACCAAAATCACACTCTGATTGTGGGGGTATAAATAACGAACTCCAAAAGATTTCAGTGTGGCTTTAAGCTAATAAAATATGCCTTAATATTGATGAAACAAAATATATTACATTCTCATACGAGAAAAACATTTCTCTCCCACGTATCAAAATTGGCGAAGTTGAAATCAAAGAAACCGACTCATGTAAGTTCCTGGGCATCATAATAGATAAACACATGACCTTTAAAGAGCACATCGCCCATATTAGTACTAAGTTATTTAAATAAAGTTTAAAATTTCCTACCTGAAAAAGCTTTTGCAAATGCTTTACCGAACGGCTATTTCACTATACTTGCAATACGGAATAGAACCATGGCACGGAACTGATAAAAAAATAACCAATATACTTTTTACTCTGCAAAAAAGAGCCATCAGAGCGGTAAAGAATCTAAAATAAAAACTCACACAATTGATTCATTCAATAGTTTACAAATACTCAAACTTACGGATCTCTAAAAACTCTCCAAATCTAATTTCATTTATAAAACATTGATCAATGATGGCGGCAATAATCTTAAACAGATATTAACTGCACAAACAGGTCGTCACGAGCATTCAACTTGTAATAGAAGTAAATTCATGCTTCCTTATTATTCAAAGGTTCGGTTCGGTCGCCACACAGTATCCTCTTCGTTGAAACTAAACTTGGAACTGAATCCCTGCGGAGATCCGTGTAAGTAATTCTTACGAAGAATTCAAAATAAATCTTGAATCTGATTTCCTATCAGAATATTAACTGTGTAAGATAACCAAGCCAAATCTTATCTCCTACACAACTGGGCTTGATAAGATAACACTGGTTTACAAAAAAGAAAAATTTTGGTCTGAGGCAGGAATGGGGATTGGTGTTTTTTGCTAATTTGTGTGTGCTGCATTCAAATTTGTGAATAGTTTTGCTCTATCACTTCTAGTTTTTTGGCTTTTAAATAGTCTCATTTAAGTATAAACAGAGAATATATGTGCACATTTCAAGAGTTGCAGCAGCTTGAAACAGATAAAGCTGGATAAATAAAGAACACTGATTGAATCAATATACTTGGATGACAGAATTACACAATTCATAGTACCACAGTCAGAAATGTGTTTTCCTAAAAGATCTGGTATATTTTACCTCCGGGATGTCACGCAAGAGCATCTAGCAGAAGTCTCTCTTCATGCCGGGGTTCCATTTGCCTTGATAGTTGCTCTCCATCTTCGTAATGTCTTGGTGGAATCTTTCTCCATGCTCATCACTCACTGCTCCAAGGTTTGGCGGGATGAAGTTGAGGTGGGAATAGAGAAAATGAATCTTGAGTGACATTCGGCACCCCATATCCTCGTAAGACTTTGACAACTTTTCAATACAGGTTTGATAATCTGGTACGCGTGTGTCACCAAGGTAGCCACTACAGACTGACGTGAATGCTTCCCATGCTCTCAGTTCATTTAAGTTAAGAACCTCCTCCAAATCAGTATCCTTCGGCACTTCTCGGTTCTGAGGTCCGACAAAGATGCCATCTTTGAGCTTAGCAGCACTAAGACCTGAGAAACGTCATCAGGAAATTTTTCATCAAACCAAGCTTGATGTGAAGAGGAGGAAGAAGCACCTCATTCATGTCCACCAGAGGATTCCCCTTGACGCTGTGTTCGCCAGGAACAAAAGTGCTTCTAGATGCTTGTAATGCTGGGATGCAGCTCGACTTAGTCGACTGTCCCAGAGATAGAGAAAATGACAGTACTTTGTGAAGCCCGCTTGCATACCCATAAGAAGACCAATAACCTTGAGGTCCCCACACAGACTCCATTGGTACTCGCTGTACTTGATAACTTCTTAAAGAAGCTCCATATTGTCATAAGACTACTTTAGATGAACTGAGTGTGCAATGGGAATGCTGGGATATTTATTTCCGTTGAGCAGAAGCACAGCCTTGAGACTTCGCTTGGAAGAGTCCATGAAAAAACGCCAGTCTGAAGGATTATGGGGCAAACCAAGGAACGTGAACAAGCCAGGTATGTTTGTTTAGAAGCACAACTTGTTTTTCAAGTCGAAAAGGGAAGCAAGGTCTTTGTTCCGATTCCTGAAACTGGTGATCCTTACATCTTCCTGGACTAGGTTCCACTGTTTAAGCTGAGAAGTCACTGTGGATTGAGACCTGCTGCCGTAACTGCCAAAATCCGTCTTGATTTATAATTATATATATAATGTAATGCCATCACTTACATTTATTGCATAATAACTAAAATACATGTTATAAGTCTCACAATATTAGAATTAACCCTGAATGCATATACGCCTTTATGTACCGTATATGTACAAAATGCACACTATGCATATCGAAAAAAAAACTAGAGGTGATGAGTAAAAGCGGATTTCATATTTTAATTCAGCACCCCCAAATTAGGTACAAACGGGTATTTTTGTGCTTGCGTCAATTTCTTTGTAAAGCCATGGTTAATATCATTGATCTTCGGTCAAGTTTTAAATCGTTTATAGAATATACTGTTAACATCTAGTCCGTATAAACTATTTTGTAAAATGAAGCGTTGAATATCGAGTTAACTACTTCAGTGATCGGTCTAATGCGTAACTAAGTTAAGTGAATTAGGTTAAATATTATTGTACACCCTAGAATAACGTTGATGGTAGGATGCTCTAGAAGTCGCTGAACTTATTCGGGGCCACAGGTAGATATACTCAAATTAGACCATTGTGCTAACGATACCATCTACCTGTGTATCACTTGTGGTAAATAAATTGTTTAAATTGGTTATTAAAAACTTACATTAGCTTTTTTGCAATCGATTTTGTGGTGTGAAATCCAACATTGCAAAACTGCAACCTACTCAAAATTTAAGCGTGCCGTAAGCTATGTTATTAACTTCAAGTTGACAGTTAACATTAAAGAGTTTCTTTCTTGTTCAATTGAACATTACATGACTTGTCATAACTCACCTTAACAAAGCTTAACTTCGCCTTGCTCAACTTGTGCTCTGCTTAAACATAAAAACACATGAAAATGTCCAGCGAAAAAACCTAGATGTCAATCTTCTTGAGGAAAATTTAGTAATACTATTATTGTAGAGATTATAAGGAAGAATAAAGAAGTTTAGTTATCAGGAAAAATTTGTTAAACGTCTTTACCTTGACTTATCTGGAAACATCTTATTTGCACGTCTTTACCTTCATACGTCTTCCTTTGATGTTGTCATTCCCTGTACATTCCAATGGATGAACATAATTTCATCTTCCTCCATCACCTCCACTTCCAATTACTTTCTTCTTGTGTCCGTCGTCCAAACTTCTTTCCCTCCTCGCTGCCCCTCGGAGACTTATTTCGGTGATGTTCCTTCGAAGTTCCATGTGTCTGCTTTCCTGCTCTCTCCCTTGGTATTGAACAATTTGCTACTTTTAACACTTCCTCGCAATTATCTCGGTCCCCTTCAACCTTCTCACTTCGCAAGTATACTCATCAAAAATCTTTCCCGTCTCTCTTTCTGGATTCTCTTTCTTTTTTCCGAAGTGACTGTACCTCAGTAAATATACAATATTTTAGTGAAAAGACTTCCTGTCCTAGGGCCTTCACGCACCACTTAGGTCCTTCACGCACAGTGATCAATACTATTCACCTTGTGGATCATAATGTCCTTCCCGTACTTAGGTCTGCTCTTCTTTAGTCTATCACACTACTTGTTTATTCTTTATACAAGGAACACACCCTGTTTTCTCAATTCCATACTGAATAGCGCCTTCTTTCTTCTTCTCTTGGGAACTTTTTTGCTATGTGAAGGGAATCTTAGATTGGCTTATAATCTCTCGGTTAGTGGCATTGCATTTCAAGAAGGCTGGACTGAACGAACCTTGTTACAATTGAGCCTTCTCATGATATTAGGGTAAAAGTTCTTGGGTTTTCATGAAATGTGGAATATTTTGTGACTCATATGTTTTAAATTGCATCAAAACTATTAATTATTTAGTAAATTCAGATATCCTATTCAAAATTTGTACTAGTTATAAATTCATCATATTTTCACTTAGAAAACTATTACTACATTAAATTTTTACTCAGAAAACGTTTGATAGATTGTTTTTATATCAATTAAATTTACATGGCATGTTGTTGTAAAACTGCTGCTCAAGTAGGTATAAACTTAAATTGAGTGCGATTTTACTATCACTTTATACTTTTTCTCAGAAGGGATGTTTTTTCAGTTGCCATTTGCCCAGGAGAAGCCAACTTGCCTGCCAAGTACGTCATTCACGTGAATGGCCCCACGAGCAGTGACACGGACGCGTACGGTCGACTCGAGCGATGTGTCAAAAATTGTTTCTCGCCTGCAGAGTCTCACAACCTCAAGTCCATCGCTCTGCCGTCCATTGGCAGTGGAAAGTAAGAGTTGGTTGATGCTGTCAAGTTTTTATGTAGTTCTTAGATTAAATTACTGACGAACTAAGTGAAAAAAAGACAAATTAAAATTTTCATTCGAGGATATTTCAAATAATCTTATGCAGCCTGGTGATGTTCTTCGAAGAAAAGTGGCCATCGCAGCATCATCAATCGTTTCAATTTAACGAAGAGTTTGACTGACAGGTGAGGGTAAGTTGTTATTTTTTCTATACCTTCTACCACATTTTCAAAGAATGAATTTTGCGGAGCTTTTCCTATGAGTGACAATGGCTCGCGAATGTGTAATGATGACTTTTTTCTTCCCTACAAGCATTTTTGGCGTCTGTACCAATTGTGTTTATTTCTTTTATTGAGACAACTTTTGTTGGATCATGGTGAATAAATTTACCCTGAGCAAACTAGGCTGGCAGGTTGTCCATACCGCCTGTCAACTACCGTGTCATAATGTAATCAAACAAATTAACCTTTTCACTCTGTCAAAAATTCAAAATTATCAATAATAATGAATTTCATTTTTTGAAGTATTGCTACGGTTCCGATTTCGAACTATTTAATCAGTATGGATGATCAGAGACTTTCATGGCGCTTGTTTGTCCCCACTCACTGGTGTAAGGAGAGTCAGGTGTCGAGGAGGGAATTTGAACCCTTGGTAGAAAGAGAAAGGTGCTGGATAAAATTAGAAAGGAAAGATGCAAAGAAAGCGATAAATATGAAATAGAGAGATTTCTGCCTGGTATTTACTTGATCAACTGGAGGATAATGACGATAAAGTGAAAAATTAAATTGAGTTAAATGAGGTGGCATTATAGTGAATGAACACGCAATACAGTAAAACTAAATAATTGATGTGAGAACATAGGAACAATCGAATGGCAAAATATATTAGCACAGCACAATCTGAAAATTTTATATTTGAAATTTAATATACGGAACATCGGCATTGTTTCAGTGATCCCTGTACCACGTTTACTGGTACCGAATTGTGTTATAATTATTTGTGTATCGTGAAGTAAACCGTATACAGGGAAAGATTCAATTTATTACTTCCACATTGCAAATATTCCAGCCTACCCACACTCCAAAGGTGTACTGTTTGCATAATCACTTGAGGTTTATCTCATCCCTCAGTGTTAATGTAAGTTAATAACATAGTATTCATAAGGTTAGTTACTAAATTTTTGCAATGGGCAGCACCAACTAACACCCACTAATACGTGGGTTTTTGTTTCCAAATTTACCGGTTTTGTGTTGAAAGTAACTCAAAACCCGTCTCCTTGAATTTTCAAGGGGACCCTCTCCTTAAGTAATTCAACGATTGAAAAAGATTCGAAGGATCCCGTTCAGAGAGGAATGGTGGGCACTCGTCAGCTGAGCGAATAGGAAGGTGTAGATTCTTTCTGTGAGATGGAGCGAGTGAGCAAAATAGCGAGTACAAGAAGAATTGAAAAAGCAATATATTTGATGCTCATCGTATGGAATGGGGGAGGGGGTGTGATGGAAAGAACAGCCCTACTGACCAGAGTGCTTGCAAGAAGACCAAAATTGAGAGGCAGTTGTTAGAAATCGAAAAAGGGGTGTTGTTGGCGCAATCCAGCAGACCCGAAAGTACCTGCACCTAAGAACGGAAGAATTACAAGAGAAAATACAATCTGTCCCTTCTGTACTGAAAAAGTAATTCTCTGTCACATTAGACATTGGGAAGAGCAAGAGGAAGATTAATCATTTTCTTATCCTTGGTAAAATAAAAAAAGGAACTGGCTCAAAACTGAAATACATTCAGCATGGGTCGAGAGATGCTGGTAGAGGTGCGGGGAGCAGAACAGGCGGAGAGGAGACTCGACCTAACGTTTGTGGAGGGTGTCCCGTGCCGGAGAAATAAGCGCAGCCGATTAAACCATTCAAAAAACCTCATTTATATTAATTACTTTGACACAACTTGTAGTGAAGAATTTAGGATTAGACTTCAGGAATAATAATGTGTAGTAACCAAAGCGACT
This sequence comes from Platorchestia sp. MABIK, assembly GCA_014220935.1. Classification (NCBI taxonomy): domain Eukaryota; kingdom Metazoa; phylum Arthropoda; class Malacostraca; order Amphipoda; family Talitridae; genus Platorchestia; species Platorchestia sp. MABIK. Next base: position 65,249 of record JACJUY010000874.1, on the reverse strand, counting down.
ATTATCAAACTTGTGTATCTGGAAACCTGTGTGTTTTTAATAACCTTAAGACAACCGAAAATCCTATACACTATCTATTTCACAGAAGAAAGACATGATACCAAAGTATACCCATTCAAGAACAAGCCAATGATGTGCTTTAATTGCCAGGCATTTGGACACATCGCCAAGCGTTGTCGGGAAGCCTCAGCTGTGTGTAAGAAATGTTCCTAGGTAAGTCACACCTCTAATCTGCAAATCTGAGCAACTGGAATGTTCTCATTACGATGGTTCTCACATTGCTGCAAGAGAAACAGAGTTGTTTGCTGGAGATCGTAAAAAGCGATAAAGTAACCATGAGATGAGGTTTGCAAATCAAAGGAGGTACGAATCAAACTGAACAAGTGCAACTATCTTACTTATTTATCACCCTCTTCGACTGCAAGATGAACTAAGCCCACAAAAGGAAAATGATGCCAAGGTTCATGGAAAAGTGCATCACTGAACACCATGGCAGTAAATCTAAAGCGATTAGGTCCTGCAATAAAATAGTATTTACTGTAGAAGAAAGTGACGCATCACAGAACCTGAAGATGAAGCAGCTGAACCAAATGAAGAAATTGGTCGTCTCTGTGAAAGAGAATTTAACTTTGCCGTCCAAAAGGGTCTCGTATATATTCATGAATACTATTTAAACAACTTTAAGAAATGCAAAAAAGGTCTATTGGAGAAGTTTGGAGAGCAAGATGCGGATCTCGCAACTTGGATGAAACCTAAAAACCAATTAGCTAAGCTTATTCTGGTCTCCTCCAGGCAGTTCATTCCTCTGAAATACATCGACATTTCCAGGGAGCAAGCAAAATCAAAAGGGTATGGAATAAAGCCAAAGCCAATGTTGTGCACAAGATACCAAGAATACGGCTATAGAATAAAGTACTGCCATGTAAATTTGCCCAAATGGCAGTTCGGTTGGTGTTGTTATTAACGACTGAAAATCGGATGAGATAAACTGTCATCACAGCGGTGAGCAATATATCACAGGCGCGAAGAGTTTGCTGGATGAGAGTAATCGAAGAGGAAACTTGGGTAATTCTGAGCAGGGAAAGTTCAAAGGGACAAGCCAGGTTGGTATTCCAATACATCACCCAACTTCTCCTCGCAGAACAACGCTAAGGCAGGTTCAACACACATCGACCCGGATAAAATGAAAGTATCCAATAAGAAGAGAAACCGCCAAGAAAACCAGGAAGCAACAGCTGAACCCCAGGAAAGCAGGAGGAAAATCGAAAAAGCCAATGGAATGGACGGACACAGGAATAGGAGAGCCTCTGTGGATGATGAAGAAGGACAAATGAGAACGAAAGTGGTGCGTGAAGGCCCTAAGACAGGAAGTCTTTTCACTAAAATATTTTATATTTACTGAGGTACAGTCACTTCGGAAAAAAGATGGAGAATCCAGAAAGAGAGACGGGAAAGATTTTTGATGAGTATACTTGCGAAGTGAGAAGGAGGAAAGGGACCGAGATAATTACGAGGAAGTGTTAAAAGTAGCAAATTGTTCAATACCAAGGGAGAGAGCAGGAAAGCAGACACATGGAACCTTGAAGGAACATCACCGAAATAAGTCTCCGAGGGGCAGCGAGGAGGGAAAGAAGTTTGGACGACGGACACAAGAAGAAAGTAAGTGGAAGTGGAGGTGATGGCGGAAGATGAAATTATGTTCATCCATTGGAATGTACAGGGAATGACAACATCAAAGGAAGACGTGATTAACCTCGTCAGTACTTTTAGGCATGCAGGACTAGGAGTAAAGGAGACATTGTATGGTAATGATTTTGCACTACCAAAATTAGGATACAACGGTTTCCTAACGGCCATTATAACCACAGTTTCCTAGGAGGCGTAACATATGGCCACTCAGGAAGAAATACTTCTACAATAAATTCAAATCTAGTCATCGGCCCAAATAACAGCAAGAATATGTCTAAATTAGTACAAAGTAATCGTCGTATCTGTGTATCTACCACCAAATCAAGTGTTAACCTCAAATAATTATTTACCATAATGGAAGCTATGCTAAATAAGGTTGTCTTAGTGGGGATTTCAATGCCCGGTCCCAGTAATTGGGACGATGTGTACTAGATCGACGAGGACGATTGCTGCAGAACTTCCATTCACAGAATTTCAATGTACTTAATGATGACTCAGAGACTCATATTTCTGGAACAACAAAAAATCTCACACTGACCTCCCTTGATGTCACTCTGATGTAAAATTCGCGGTACTCGCCTCGGTTCTCAGAAGCGACCACTTTTTTTATAACGTCTACTCTATCTGTGCGACTGGCAGACGGACATGTTGATACCGAGGGGTAGAATTTGAAGATGGGTAATTGGAAGCAGAACTGATAGGATGAAGTTTGGAATACCGTGGATGAGCGTGAAATACAACAAGACCCAGAAGCAGCAAAAATTATAGAATTATTTGTGAGATCCAATGATGCTGCGGGTACCAACAGAGAGTACAATAAACAACGATTTTTCGCAAAACCGTGATGGACAGCGGACTGTATGGCAGCTTGACGAGGAAGAGCTGTTTTAAAGTTTCTGTAAGAGGACTGGAAAGGTGGAGGACAAGGTGAGGTGGAAGAGAGCAAGAGCAGTGACAGCGAAGACTTTCAGGGAGGCAACGCATGAAACTTGGGAGAGAATGTTTCGACTCGCAACACCAACACAACGAGCAGCTATATTTGGGACAAAGTTAACAAAATTCGTGATGAGCAAAAAGGTAAATAAGAATTCATAATGAAGAAAACACCCAATTTGTAACTGTGTATGACATTGTAGAAAAATTAGCAGAAATCATCAAAGCCGTGTCCAGCAACACCAGCTACTCGAATCAATTTAAATGATACAAACAACTGACCGAGCAAATTTCAATCAACCTCTTGAGCGTAGACAGGGAATTTTATAATGGAATTATCACCATGCAGGAATTAAAATCTGCCATCAGGAGCAATAGAATCACGACGTCTGGACCAGATTACATCAGTAACCTCATGATTAAAAACAGGCCGGACAACGCTCACCATCACTGACTTGAGGTACAACATGCTTTGGGTTAAGGAACATGTCTTCCAACCCTGCAAAGAAACCAGAGTAATTCTTATTCCAAAGTCTGGCAAGGACCCCGGCAACCCTATTGATTACCCTGGAGAACATAATTTTTGAGGACATGAGACCTAGGATAAGAAAGAAGTACAAAGCATGGATAACTTTTAAGGCGGTTGTAAGAAATAGGGGCCCCGAGTATGAATGCTAAAGGGAAATTGTATGAAAGTGTTCTCATGCTGATGGTGTTCTATGGATCTGAGACGTGCGCGGCTTGAAAATGGCTGATTGGAATGTACACGATATGACGGAGTGACCTTAAGGGTTAGGTGATGAATGAGTAGATGAGGATTATGACAGGATTTACATGAGAGCTAATGAAAGTGGATTGCGGTTTGCTGATGGGGTTTGATCGTATAGAAAGAATGAATTATGAACTGTTGCTGGAGAAAGGGGTGAAATTAAAGATAGCGGAGAGAATGTTTGAGTTGGGTTGCAGACTTTACAGATACATTTGGTTGAAGAGCGTTTTATACGATGCTTGTAAACCTTACTCCTACTGTCATGCAATGAACTTTCTTGCGTGGAGTGGGGAGTTAGCTATCCTCAGGACTTTCTAGCTACCTACCGCCTTGGCAACCTCGCTCGGACTGTATTTTATTTCATTTTAGGTCAAGTTGTCTTGTCTCACATCCTCTTTTTTTGGTTTCTTTCGAGCGAGTGAAGCATGGGACAAACTATAGGTGAGCATTACCGAGACCGGACATGAAATGATGTGTCTGAAATGTAAATGCAGCGACGTAATTGAGCGTGCATTTACATTTTAATATTTCTATTTTTGATTTATCATTTAATGTTCAGTCTTGTCTGGTATCGCGCTGCCACTGGAACTAGGCATGTGTGCTACAGCTACAGCATCCTATCCCTATGTAATGTACAGACTCTAACATACCCATGTTTCAGAACTGACTTTCCACAGCAAGCTGCAGCCTACACCACAATGAGCATCCACCAATACTTCATGAGCGCCATGTCCTCGTCTCTGAAGCTAGTCTATTTTGTCCTCTACGACATGGAGAGCATAGGCGTCTACGCCACAGAACTTGCCAAGCTCGACGCCTAAACAATAAAGAGGTGAGCCTGTCTAGCCAATGATTTTATTCTTGCATCTCATATTTCTATCGTTTTCAATCGTCTATCATGTGGATCTGATGTCAGAAAAGTATGCACTGCTGCTAATATCGCCACTGAAGCCATGAGGCAATGGAGCATACTATTTGATTTGACTTGTGTTTCCTACAAAGTTCTGCCACCTGACTAAGTACAATAATTATTCGAGCAGTGCGTCGCGTTTCTCGTGTAAAGCTGTGGTCCTGGCCGTTGGCGTCCTCTCCTGGTCGCTGGCGTCCTTACCTTGCCGTTGACGTCTTCCCCTGGCCGCTAGAATGAGTGATACATTCATATGGCGCTCGAATTTGCTGCGCTAAAAATACTTCTGTACAATTTTACTTGAGCGTTCTTATAGGTGCATCGTAGAGTAGCTGTAGATTTGTTTAAATGATTTTTGAACACGTTTTTAACTTTCTTGGTAGCTTTTCGAGCCACCCTTATGGAATCTCGTGGGAGGCTGAACATTTCGAGACATTTAGATTTGTTGGTGTTCAAGCCTGCATTAAGGCTGTGTGTACTTGAATGCGTATGTATAAAAAGAACTACATGTCACAAATGGGGTCTAATTCGTTTTTGTATACCACTCCCCCTTGCTCACTACGCATTCTCAACAGAATGGCCTCCCCAGGGGGCATAGGGTAGGCAATTAGTTAGGTTGGTCTTGTCAATCCTATTGAGGCTGGCATCCTTAGGGGAAATACTGTTATGTGATTCTTCCTATAGATAAGCGGTCAGGATTTCTATCTTTCGTGCTCACTTGGTTCATTTTAGTTTTCATACCTTTTTTTTCTCATATCTTTTCTTCTTTGTGTTTTCTTCCTTTTCACTCTCGTGTTTTTTCTATGCGCTGTGTCTCTTGTGTGGAAACACACCTTTTACGTTTTCTATTGTCCGTACTAAATGGTCCGATCTCTCTGCTGTGGAAATAGAGCCTTAAACTAATTTCTGTACCATTCCCCTGGTCTGGACAGTCTCCTTCGGAGTGCACATTCCCCTGGGAAGTGACTGCTCGCCTGCGGCCAGGTGAACAGTGCACTCGTTGTGTGTAAGGTAGGTCCTGGTCCTCGTTTTGTAGCCCCTGAAAGTTTTGCGTAACGCTCCATTACTTGAGTTTGTTGAGTATGATAGTGCTGTTACAGTAATTGTAATTGTCGATTAAATTCACGGGGCGTGGCAGATTTGCTACTGCCATCAGAGTTGGTGTTTTAAGAGTCAAGCAACATGTTATATTATTGAATTTTGTGTTTTGGAGTCGAAAAACTCACTCATGATTTTTACAGGTTCATGTCGTGTGCTGAATTCTAGAGGTAATTTGGTGAAGCAAGTCACCCAGCTACTTCATGAATGGGTCTGCATCATATTTCATTGCAGTGAGTCAGTCATCACTAAGACGCCTCGACTTAGTCGTTTTCAATATTTCATTTGAAAATGGAGCACGAATTACCGAATGTAGGATTGCAGGATGTTGTTTACTGTGGGTAGTAATACTATTAATTAGGAGTACGAGATTTAATGGTTAATCCTCTTAACTTCACCTATTTTTTGAACGATTACCCAGATCTGGATGAATAGCGCTATGATAGTCTCTCCGGGCAAGAGCGTTGATTTGACGTAGATTTTACTTTTCTGCAGAGGCAGAGAGCAAGTTTCTTTGCAAGACAAGACATAGAAAACTCGAGCAACGTTAATGGCAAGTGTAATAGGCTTATTGCTGATGTTTACAGTGCACGCACTGTCACGACTATTTAGAACTGAGTTCGACAGCCGTTGGGTGCGCTTCACTCCAACTACACTCCAAGCATTGCATGCATCTCTGCACAATTCTGCACACTGTGTACATCTTTGTGCACACTTCTACACACAGTGTACATCTTTGTGCACACTTCTACACACTGTGTACATCTTTGTGCACACTTCTACACACTGTGTGCACACTTTTGCACTCTGTGTACACCTTTGTGCACAGTTCTGCACGTTGCATAAACTTCTGTACACTGCATATGCTTCCGCACACTGTGTTAATCTTTCTCCTCAGCGAACGACTGCACAAGCCTCATGACGAGTTTGTTATCTTCCTGCTCGTAATAGCGTTGTTTTTCTGATAAGTAAATTGGGACTGATCACCAACGCTTGGAAGTGCAAGGAACACCGTTAAATTCATGCAAGTGTGAGCAAATTATTTAAATTTTTCAAAATTTACGTCTCAAAATGTAATTGTTTCTATCAGCTTGGAAACACTGGCTGAAGGTGAACGCTCACTTTGATAGTAGTGTGTGTATTTCGGCCTGCAGTGGCCCATGCTGGCAGCCGATGTATTAGTTTCCTATTGAAGGGAAGTCATCACTTGAGTTTGCTACCGTCTTAGTGGTGTATTGCTGAGGCATGTGATTACTCGCCCTTTGATGGCTGTGCAGGCGGTGGTTGCTGACTGAAGCCAGTTGAAAGTTTTTGTAAATTATATCTTATTTCACCTAAAATTAGAGGCTGACGCTTTTTAAACTTCTTAATACTCCCAGCCATCCCGCATTCTTTGATCATGAAAATAAGAGACTAAAGTGTGAGAGCTCGCTGAATCCAAACTGAATGTTTGATGAGCTTATCGTTAGATTCTGCCTCAAATTTGTTGAAGTTGTAGATTCAAAGCGGTTACAAAACTTTGAGAATATCTTGTTGTCTTTATCTTTCCATGTGTCTCCATTTCTCTATGATGGATTTTTTTTCATCTAACTTTTTTGACCTAGGAGGAAAATGAGAGGCCTTGAGCTAAGAGTTGGGTAGGCTTTCTTTTTGTAGAAGTGAATTTGTTTTGTTTGTTAAGGATCATCTTTTTTTGGTGAACTGCTGTCCTGTTTTTCAGCAGTGACTTTCTTCTTCAACTTATATCTTGTTTCATAGCCTTCCTTCTTACTTTATAGTTTCTATGAGCACAGGATCCTTTGCGGGAATACCCTTTGTGCATAGATTCCACGTCCCCTTAACTCCATACTAAATGGTGCTTTTATCCTATCCTACCTCTCTTTCAATATATTTGTTACGGTAAAATGAGGCTAAAACTAGTTTATAATCAATCATATATTTTTTGTTACTTTAACTCAGTTAATACTTTAAAATAATTTGTTGTGCACATAACTTTTGATGTGTTAGAAAGCACGATTTGTAGGTATACAATTCCACGATTATTTCATTTTTTATGCGTTTGAAGTTGATCTAATCGAGCTGAACAAACTTGGGGATTTGAAAGAGCTGTTCTTGCACATTCTCTTCACTTTTTGTGCATCTTTCATGATTGGCTGTGCAGCTGAAAGCTTGGATTAGTGTTTTCTCTCTAATTTCCATCGTTTTCTTCTGGATTAATATTGTAAATGAACGCTTACTGCAAAGAGTATTCTTCTATGACATCGACGAGTAGCTGATCCTGTGAGGAGTGTTTGTTAGGCGAGCACAGGGCATCTAGGCAGCGCATGAGGTGGTGGGGCTTCTGCTAATTGTGATTGAGGGAGTGTTTAGAGGTCATTCGCGTTTTTATGGAATAATTGTCCCGTAGATATTTTCTAAGGGGGAGTTACGTTTCACTTCTCTTGGTCAAAATGAATGTATTAGGATTTCAGTTATATTCACGAAGATGTTGCCTTTTGTGTCATTAGGAAAAATACCATTCAGTAGGAAGGAAGACATGTTCACAATGGCTACAACCTAGCTATCTCATTAGCTTTGTACTTCACTTAATAGATCAAAGTTGGCTCAATAAGAATTATACATTGGCACAACTGATTAATTTTTCTCAGATGCGGTTGGATCATGCATGCTTGCGTTGTCATTTAGTGTTCGGAGCAGGAGTGCAGCATCACGATCTGTCAGATGTCATTAGCGCCACGTTCTTTCCGTGGTGGCTAGTCTCGCTGACGTGACACTCGCGTCTCCCGCACCCAGGACCAACAGTGAGCCAAGCCCTAGTGAAGAATGCCCCCATTCTGTACTAGTTGTTCAGTTTACTTTATCCGTCATCCAGAGGTCTACTGGATACATCTGCGTATCTAACTACGTTCTGTTTATAACACAACTCCTCATTTCTGTTTTCTTCCCGTTGAGTCATCCGCTAGAGAACGTCAGCATTCCTAGGAGAAAGATGCAAGGGCCTTAGCTGAAGTTAGGTTGGCCTCCTTTTTGTCGAAAGAGAATAACTTTTCTTTTTATTGCGGACCACCTTTTTCTCGGTTCATTGCTGTCCTGTCTGCACCACTGACTTAAAACGTGCAGGGGACATGTGTGGGAACACACGTTGTGTATAGATTTCCCGTTCCTAAAACCCATTCTAAACGGTTCCTTCCTCTCTTTGGAACCCCTTTGTTATGGTTAGAGAGGCTTGAACGAACTTATCTATCCTAATTTTGAGTAGGTCCGGACCACTTGAAAACATCACAAGCTGCTTTGTCTACCAACATGTAAACCCTTATTTAGTGCCCGTTTGATCTCTGTTCTTATTTAACACGTAAACTGCGATGGATTTAACCGAAGTTCAAGATTCAATTCACATTTAAAATCATTGTTGTGAGCAATTTGGACAATAGCAAACATTAACTGGATAAGGACTTTATTTAGTTTTAATTAGGTATTTATAAAAATTGGGTTGACAACAGGTCGGTCAGCAGCATTATGAAAATCCCCTCAGTTCTTGCGCTCGAAACATGTTAAAACGTGAAAGCCCAACTTAACTTCTTTTGTGTTCAAGTAAATTCTTCTTTCACCTCTTGACCCAATGTCCTCCATGCATATGCTGAGAACATTCTCACTCCCAAGCCATTTTTTTGCACACGCATCGAGCGGTTTAAATTTGAGTAATCTTCGCTCAAATGCTTGAAGTACCGTACTCCCGTACGCTTTTGTGTGCTTAACTATTTTTTTCAATCTTAATTGTGCATACGTCGATTAATCGTTGATTACTATGTCATTTTTTCTCTCGTTCTCGCATGTGCTCCTACTGTATACTTCAATAGAATCTCATCACTTTTCACTAACAATAACTCACTTCCTCTTGGGAATACAACCTTAGAAGAAAGTTTGGCCTTCCTGTTGTTACGACTGGAAAGGTTGTTGGTTTTGTTCTGGACCATCTGGTTTCGGTTCACTGCTGTCCTTGTTCCAGCACCAAGTGTTTTTCTCAACTTTTACATTGTTTACAAACTTCATTTGGTTTTAATGTTTCTGTGTGCAGGGCGTGGAGACATCTCGTGCATAGATACCCTATTCTTCTAAGTCCAACTTGACTGCTTGTTCTTCTTTTTTCGGCAACACTTTAGTTGTGGTTAAGAAGGCATAAATTTACTTATTATCTAACATCTAATCTCACAGAAACTCCTAATTGACCCCAGTTGAACTCTGGGTACATATATACAAGGTAAGAATACGAAATTAAATAAGTATAGAGCAAATTTCTGTTCCAAATTGTGCTCGCATGTTTGGAGGCCTTCACCCTTAGCGGGATACAACTACTGTATCTATGGAAATTAGCACTCCCAGGGGGAAAATGTGTGAGGGCCTGAGCTGAGATTGCTATTATACCTTGTGATTGAGGGTGCATTCTTCTTCCTTTTTTCTTCAATTCTTTGGGGAAGCAGTCACGAGAGTTGAAATAAGATGTTTTTACTGTATTAAAGACTAGTTTTTTTGGTTTTCTGGCGTCTCGTTTTTCATCACCTACTACTTCATTTTTCAATTTTCATTGTGTTCCAGAAACTTCTTACTCAACTTACTGTTTCTATGCCCCTTCCGCATAGATTCCGCATTCCCGTTTCTCCATACTAAATGACGTCTTCCTCCTTCCTCTCTTCGATCCACTCGTTTTTTTGTAGCGGTTAGGGAGGCTTAAACTAACACATAATCTAATCTATTGGAAGCCTTTGAGACTAATGTTCTGGCATCAGTTCGTCAGGGCACCTGTGAAACTTCAATAGCGAAAATTTTAGTATCATTTCTATTGAGACAACGGCGCCGATGGTGCAAGCTTATTTTTCGTTTGTTCAATTTTGCGACACGAAGAAGTGTTTTTCATCCTCGGAGCATGTTTGCAGAGATTCAAGGTGTGCTGTAGTGTTTCAGTATTCAATATCCTTTGAACTTTGGGTTCATCTACCTAAGTGGTTTCAAGCATTTGTTAAATACATGTTCGGTTGTGTAGTCAGAAGAGAGCCATAATATTATACTTTTTTATGAGAGCGTGAAGCTGGCCTGTGCTATTAAATTTGATATTGCGCTCAGACCATTACTTGTCCTCTTTATTCAATTTGTCCTTTTTGCTGTGTTTACTCCTACCGGTGAATTACTCCTTCGGCGATGAAGCACATCCTCAAAATTTATCTTACACCACACAAATTGCTACTCGAATCGAAATCTCGTTTAATGTTTGGTATGTTTGTGTTTGCATATCCTCTTTTGGTTTCTAAAGGAAGATTTTACTGACATGGTGGTAGTTAATATAATTTACTTTTTTCAAGCGTTGTTTTCTCTGTGACTAATTCATTGAAGCGGTCAATATGAAAAGAGGTTCCTTCGATGTATTATGTTGAAATGCTGTTATCGAGTGAATGATATTGTACATGTACTTGACAACTTGACCTACAAAAGAAACATTTGTACTGCATGTGATGTGTTTAGATAGACTCACACTAAGTTAACCTTAGCTCCACATAGTGAGATTCAGTCGTGATTGGGTCTCTAATTTCAAAAGTTTATATTAATTTGATTTTGACAAATAATTTAATTGGGGGCGGTTCCGATTAAGACCCGCAAAACTTACAAAAAATTCCACCAGCCGGAGTCAATGGTAACCCAACCCAACCGAAGCGTGACCAACCAACCGAAGCGTGACCAACCTAAGGTTACGGCCAGACTGAACACGTTGGCGCTGACGCGTGCGTACGCTTCACGCTGTCTCACGTTTTCATTTGAATGGGGGTGGCTACACTGCACGCTGACGCGCGCGTTCATCGAGAAGCATCGGTGGCAGGGTTGCCGATTTAGCCCGAGCCCTTTTCAATATCTTCTGGTCTTTAAAATTTTAAATTTATCCCTGGCGCGTTTTTAAACCCCTTTTGTACTAGTTAGTTTTAGTTCAACCGTGCATCTAGTGATTGGCAAGAGTCGAGTCTTTTCTGGCCGTATTTAGTCTGTTTTGTTCATTTTCCATAAAAATTTAGAGTTGAAGATACGTATCGAGTACTTATAAGAAATTCCCCGTAAAAGTTCAATATCTATCATATTTAGAGCATTTTATACACAATTGTTGTCTCTATGTATAGTATCTACTCAAAATTACCAAAACTTCATTGCATCATCTGGTTAAAATCAAGTCCATTGCTCGTTGAAACTCTAATGGTTTGATCTGACAGAAGGGGTGAGAGAGTAACTTATTCTGTTCTATTTGGTGGCAGTTTGGCATGAAAACAGTGACAGTAACATTGTGTGTGGTAATTTCACTTGATTTATTGTAGGAATTCGTTCAAAGTCTTCAGTTTTGGCATCATTTTAGCATAATATTCTTCTTTGGATCTGCGTTCAACAAAATTAAACCACCATGGAAAAAGAGGACACGCAAAAGTTCAGAAGCGAGTGGCTGAATAATCCAAGGTATAACGATTGGTCGCAGCGAATTGAAGGCGACAGTGCAAAATGTCGTCGTAAGTATTGCAAATGTGTAATTTCTGCTAAAATATATGACATAGATAGATATATATCTACTGCAAAACAAAAGACAGCTACGAAACCTTTCGGTGCTCAGCGGTCTATTCTACTTTCTTTTGTTAAAGTGGAAAATAATGACACCAAAAGAATCGAGTGTGAGCTTGCTCTTTTCCTTGCTTGCCATGGTGCCATTTCTCAGTCAGATCATTTAGGTAATGTTCGCAAAGCCCTCTTTTCTGTTAGTACAAGTTGCAACGACTTGAAACTTCACCGTACCAAGTGCACAGGTATAATTTGTAATGTTCTGGCTTCCTATTTTCAGCAAGATTTAGTCGAAGACATTGGTGTTGGGTGCTTTAGCATGATAATTGATGAAAGCAATGATTTTTCAACTAAGAAATTATAGGGCTTGATTATTAGATGTTTCTCGAAATCGAGACACGATACTGTAGCTAGTCTATTGGATTTAATTCGATTGAATGCAAGCAATGCTGTGACTATTTGCAATGCAATTAAATCAAATCTGAAAGGAAGTATTTTGAGGTTTGAAAATCTTGTTGGCATTGGCAGTGACAACGCAGCAGTAATGATTGGAAAACGCACTGGTGTGCATGCTCAGCTGAAAGCAGAAACACCCAACTCAATTCTCATCAAGTGTGTATGCCATCCTGTCTAATTTGCTGTTCCGAGTTCAGTTGTACAAGCACTTCCTCGACATTTTGAGTTCCTCTCATTAAAGAATCTTACAAATGGTTTGTCCATTCATCTTTGAGGCGAAACAAATACGATGTAATTTATGGAACACTGAATGATAAACTGCCTTTGAAATTAATTATGTGTAGGCAAACTAGATGATTATTAATTGCCAAAGCAGTTTATCGAATCCACGATCAGTGGATTGAATTGAAGACCCATTTTGAAATTACAAAATCTCAAAAACGTTGCTACAATTCTGAACAATTGTTCTCAATGTTTTGTGATGAATGAAACTATCTTTACTTATCCTTTTTGAAACCAATTTTTGTTGAGATCAGCTGAACGAATAAACTGTTTAATTAAGTTATTGAATAATTTGCAACAATTAATTTGCTCTCTTGCTTCATAGATTGTTATTTCTGGCACAACAATTGATGAAAATATAAACATCAGAGATAAGTTATATGGCAATCCATATTTAGGTTCCATGTTTGAAACAGAATTTACCAAAGCAAGTATCAAAGACGATGAAAAGAAGTGCATTAGGCAATGAAGCATCAATTTCTTAAAAGAGCTAATAGAATTACGATCGCGTCTTCCTTACAATTACATTATTTTGAAGTCATTGTCAGAAATAAGTATCAAGTCTTGCTTGAATCCTATAAAACCTAATATAATTTCATTGGCAAGAATGTTTATCTCCAATCGCTCAGACCTTACTAAACTAGATTTTCAGAGATAGCAGTTGCACACAGTGCCTTGGTAGACAGTGAATAAAGAACGAAGTACAGCCAATTTCTGAGGCGAAGTTCTGAATTACAGAGATTCCTCAGATGAAAATCCCTTTCAAGAACTTCGCAAATTCGCTTTAATGATTATGTGTCATTCTAATGCTGATGTTGAGAGAGCATTCAGCCAAGTAAACATCATTGAAAACAAGCTTCGAAACAAGATGAATGTATCAACAATCAATAGTATACTGACAATACGACATGGTCTAAAACGTTTTATAAAATGCTGCTATGATTTTGCTGTTCCCCTGGATGTAATAAAGAAAGTTGGTACCAATGAAATGCATGAAACCAGAAAGACCGAAGATGCTAATGAATAATTGAAATTAGTTGCTGCATTGGATGACGAACTTCAGGAAATTTTTGGTTCAGCTCTTTAAAGGTAAGGTTATAGGTCATGTTTAAATCAAATAGTGATTTAAATAAATAGATTGCTTATGAACACCCTGTAGCTGTGCTGAGGGTGAGAAGCGTCTCAAATGGCAGGCACTGCCTGAATAGAAGAGAGTAGCAGCTAAACATTCGTCACTCACGGCTGCTCGAGACACACTGAACGCGCCGCGCAGCGTCAAATATTTTTCCCAAGTAATCCTGAATTTTGACAGCGAGACGCAGCGCCTGTACGCTTTGGTCTGCTTGCGCGCGTCCACGTCTAGTGTGGCCGCTCTCATGGCAATACATGTATTTGATATTGCAGCTCCTGCCTGCGTACGCGCGCGTCAGCGTCAACGTGTTCAGTCTGGCCGTACTCTAACCGAAGCGTGACCAACCCAACCTAACCGAAGCGTGACCAACCCATCCTAACCGAAGCGTGATCAACACAAATTGTCAAAAAGTGACAAAATATTTTGACCAGACCATGGCGTTGACCTGTCACCGATCCTATTTGACCATTCCGCGTTTTAACCTATAGCGCCATTTATTGAATTAGACGTGAAACTGAAGCGGGCCTCAATCGGAACTGAAGCCATTTAATGTTTTCTTCCCCTGGGGTTGAGCCCTAAGTAACAGTGCAATGTCGTCATAGTTGCAATTTTGCACCTGCACTATCGCGGGTCTTCAGTGTTTCAATGATTTGTTGGAAAGTGACGATTCGAATACCACCAACAAGTGCGTCACCAACTTCCAGATCTTAAATTCTTGCAGCAATATCTTATTTATGTAAGGCCTCTGTGTATGTAATTTGTTGTCGGCGATAAACTGGAGGCATTGGTATTTGTGTTTTTAGCCCGTGGAATTGATCAGCTACTTACCTATTTGAGGTAGTGTAAGCATTGCTTGCGATAGTTCCGTATGCGTACGCGAACAGGAGACTTATTAATTTTGTGACATCAATTTTTATTATGTTGTTGAAGTTCCTGAATGGATTTTAAAATATTTATTCGATTTGTTTCTCAATTGAGTTGGTGTGAAGAGTTGAATGATCCCAAAGTTTGAATATGCTTACAATAAAACGTTTTCTGCTTCTGTTCGTTTTACCCCAAGCTGCAACGCCCCGGCCAAAATTCAATATTCGGAGTTGGAGTCCAGTTTACTAACGTTTTTTAGAAATTGAGAATATTTCTTGAGAATGCCGTTGTGATTCTTGGTAACAAGTTTCTAGTAAGAGTATTATTATCGCTCGCACGGTGCTAATTTCTTTAATTTTTGTCCCGGCAGCTTCGAAAAACCATTGGCAATTGGGAGAAATTGAAAATCAAACGACCGAGAACATTTACTGCGAAAGTAACAAGCACGAAATTTATTTCAACAGAAATAATGAGATTAGGTGCTAAAGTGGGTAAAACTGCTCTGGGCAGCCACAAATTTCGGAGATGACCAATGCGGCGCTGTCTCTTCCCTCGAACTGCCGTTTAACGTCTCCTGGCGAAGTAAGGAGAGTACGTTAGCATTAGTATCTTTTAAAGGTACTAAACCTGGTCATACGGCAGAGGGCTGAACAGTAATAGTAGTAATAGCGCTACAACCCGAACAGTAATAGTAATAATATGGCGACAGCCCGAACAGTAAGAGTGGTAATAGGACGACAGCCCGAACAGTAAGAGTGGTAATAGGACGACAGCCCGAACAGGAATAGTAATAATATGGCGAAAGCCCGAACAGTAATAGTAATAATAGGGCGAAAGCCCGAAAGTATTTAGTGCTCTAATAGAACTTCAACCTATTCGCCAGGAAAAAAACATGGATCGACCGGTCCAAACGCTCCATGGACACCAATTCACTAGCAGACATGCGCTCAGTCTAAAAGTGACGAACCTCCATGTCAATAGAGTTGGGAGCACCTCCGACGGCAGATGGTTAAGTCGTGTCGATGTATGGCTCACAGCTTCGGCATCGCACCACCCTGACGCCAGTAGTTGCATGGGATTCCCATCTCCAGCCCAAGACCACCCGAGCGAAGGCAGAGCGAAGCAGCGCGGTGACGGCGGGCTTAGGGTGCGTTCACACTACGAGCGGAGCGGCAATAATGCTTGTACACGTTCGAATGCAAAAACGCTCGGCTTTTCACACCACGAGCGGAGCAGAGCGGCGCGCTCGGGAAATTCGCTGAGATTTTTTGACGCTCGCGGCGAGCGTTTCTCCTTGGCTCCGCCTTCGGATCGTCATATCTTACAGGGGTAGAATTATCGTTTGATTTCAAAAAGTGTTAGATATAACTAATAATTTGTACAACTAATCATATAAAAGGTATAACTGATGGTGTTGCATGTAATATTTTTGTCTAATTCTGCCCATTTGGGTTTATGATGCATTTATTTTTTTTTTTTCGGCTTTTTCTGATTTGTTAATTTATTATTGCTTCAATTTAAGGAATCTTTTTTATTTTCCCTGTTATGTAGTTTTATTTTGATTTTGTTGTGCTGTGTATCTTATTTTATTATCTTGCTAAAGGAATAATTATGTGCGATTTTTCAATAGAGATTCAATAAAGTTTAAAATGGGAGGAAAAGGAGGAGGAGGCCTCAATGAGTGTCTGACACACAATAAGCTGCAAAATATTATGAGCTTAGGTGATTTTTTCTAATAATAACGGAAAATATTTCAGTATTTTAAGAATTTTCCGGTTAGGACAAGTCAGTATTTGTCAGTATTTTTCCCTTAGCTTCCTCTGGCACAACCCTAAATTTCTGAAGGGAATTATTTTACCTGCACTCACCGTAAAGTCACCACAAGACGCTCCTTTATTCTTATTGGCCGACGAAAACCTGTCATCCTTTAAAGTAATACAGCCTTTGTGTAAAGACTTTCATTTTGCTTGAACTACTTTGGTTTACATGTATCCTCAATAATCCGTAAATACTCTAATTGCGATTCATCTCTCCTCAGTGCTTCGAAGAGATAGTGGTATTCTCCATTTCGATCTCTCCTCATATTGATGGGATGGACCCAGTATTTCCGTTTCTGTTTCTTGCCGTCGAGCTATAAGACCGTACTCACGAAATCCTCCATAGCGACTGATTCCTGTGGACGTCGCTCTGCTCAGCTTGCATGTGAGCACACGCTCCGCTCTGCTCCGCTCCGCGCCGCGCCGTGCCGCTCCGCTCCGCGCCGCTCCGCTTGTAGTGTGCACGCTCACCCTCCCGTCGCCTGTTCGCCCTAAAAACGTTGGAGAGAAGACACACCCAAACTCAAAGCTTAGGTTCGGAGCAAATTAGCCTAGCGGCAGGACAACGTACAACCTGCGGCGACAGGGAAGAGCTACCCGCAGAGTCAGTAGCCGGTAATTGTTTCCTGCTAATATTTTAAGCAGATAACTAGAGCAGATTTTTTTCTGCTGTGACAATGAAAGCTACAATAAACTGGATACTGTATTTTGTCAAACTTAATTAAACTAGATGCGGTCTACTAGCGTGCCAGAACTACTCTCGAAAACCAGTCGACCAAACTTGAATCAATATTTTAGATAGATGCTAGTTGCTCTCACCGACTGTACTTCAACAAAAGCATTCTGATCTCAGCATGACGTTTGAAAAACTAAAAATTTAATGTTCAAATTGATGGTCTACAAAAAAAATGTATTGCAATCAAATGGAAACGGGAGTCAAAGTGAGGTGTGAGCAGTGAGCTGCAGGCTAGAGGGCGCCTGAACCTGGAGTTAGGAGTGACAAGTTTGACAATTTTCGGAGCAAAACTTTGTTCTTGTTTTAAGGCACTCTTGCTCGTCGGCGGTGAGAGGTGGGGCAGTTGTTCAAATATTTTCAAGAATAACAATTGGTAAAACGTTCGGACGATTTCCTGTGGAAGGTGTTGTGGGTGATGTCGAATAAAAACCGTGGTGTGTGATATTTCCCTCTCTTCCAGGAAGAAGTGAGATTCCGAGCGGAAGGTTAAGGCTCTATTACACGGTGGAACACTTTGCCTCGACTACGGCGACTGAAATGACGCAACTTGTGGGTGAGCTATTAGACGAGACAAACAGTGTGGCGTTGACTGTTGCTGAGGAAGGTTGTAGTTCGCAATGGCTGCGGCATGGGACATTGAAGAGGAGTGTTTGCTAGTAGTTGTGACTGCTACTGCTGCTGCTTGTGTTGTAGAAGAACAGGAAAGTTGAAAGAAACAAGAAGAAAGAAAGAAACAAGAAGAAAGAAAAACAATGTTTATTTTCAAAAAAGTTATTTCATGAGATGCAGAACATATTCAATATTAAGAAATTTCTTAATATAGTCATTATTTAATAGACAATCATACGAGGCGAACTATAGCCGTGTCGGGGGCTAATTATGTTATTGTGCGTCACAGCTACTTATGATATTGTGAGTCAATAATTAAGGAATTCTAGAAATTCCTTAATTATTAGTTGAAACGAAATAAAAAAAAGACAAAAAACGCCTTACTAAAGCAAATTGAAACAACGTCGTAATGATTTGCAAGTAGTCGAAAAAAAATGTCCAAAAATCATCGCGAAACACAATACGCATATCTAGCAACACGTAAACAGAGTATGAACTTATGGTTTTTACTTGTTAAATCTCTGACCACTTTATTTAATCATAAAATACTATCTGACAAACATCCAATTATATTAGAAAAGTGACCGCACTTGCAAGTGAAACGTACGAGTATTACGTGTTTATGGTAAATGGCAATTTCCGCCTATTTTGAACAGCGATAACCGGAAATCAACTATGTAACTGTAAAATGATATATTATTCTTTATGTAGCTTGTACCTACATTCCATAGCATAGGACATTGATGAAATCCTTCTATCATCAATTGTACGGCGGATCGAGACCAT
>JACJUY010000874.1:32211-45089 GCA_014220935.1 Platorchestia sp. MABIK | reverse complement strand
ATACAGCAGTGCTGAAGAAAGAGCTACTTTTTGAAAGGTTAGTAAACACTTCCTTTACTATTAAATATTATAAATTATAAATAGTTATTGGAAGATTTTTAGGTTTTGTTACTTATTGATCGACTTTGTTACCTTTTGAGATAGAAATTTGTTACTTTTCACGAAAACCTTCTGGCAACCCTGATTAGTTCACTCCAGACGCATCCGCCGCTGCTTCCAGGCGCAATAATTGCACCGTGTAATAGGGTCTTAATTAGGTTAGCGTTTATAATCTTCTAATTGAAAGTTTTTGGGGCTGTCTCAAACCGCCTGTTCCCCGATTTACTGCTGTCATTTATCAGCACCTGTTCTTTATTCTACATCTTTTGTCTTGAACTTGTTCCATTTAGTAGGGTGTGGGAACACACATTGTTGCGCAAATTCTCTGTTCCCTTAATCCCATTCTAAATCGTGCCTTCCCCGTTCTTTGAGACACCGCTGCTGTGATTAGGGTTGCTTGTACCAACTTACTTTTTTAATCTAGTCTAATTTTCATTTCAGTATGTGTGAGCGGGAGAATTTTTATTATTATGATACTGTAAGACTCTAAGCAAAAGAACGAGAGTAAAGAGAAAGACATTTAATATGGACCGCAAAAACGATGAAGCAACTTATGAGGTGTGTTCCCGCACTGGGGACCCTGCGTGCAGTACCTACCACTTGGAATGAGGAAAAAAACGACCATGATCAGGAATCGAAGGAAGCGCGAAAACGAAAAGAAGCAGAGGGTGCGAGAGCAGTCACGAAGGCTTATTTACTGATGAGGCATACCAACTATATTCCCCCTAGGGGGCACCAGTCCCCATAAAATAGGAATGATGTATGGAACAGGAGAAAAACTAGAATATCCCTTGAAACATCCCAACACGACACCCGTTTTTTGTCACATCAGATGATGCTATTATTTGGTCGGTATCTTCCGAACTGCCGAAGGCGCTTGATAAATCACGAAATAATTTACTCAGCCCATTTACCAATTCATTCCACTGTGATCCAAAATTTGGGCAGATGTGCTCATGAACGTCTAAGTTCGGCATTGTGAACACTTCAAAAAATAAATACAGTATAGCCATTATTTGGTCTAACTTTTATTATGACATGAGGTAGACCGAAACGACCGAGAAAGAAAGAGGTGTCAAAGCCTGCAGAAAACGTTTTCTTTTTGTGTCGGGGAAGCTGACTCGTTCATCTGTAGGTGACATCTGCAAGATCATCGTTCAAAATCTGGAGAGCGGCATTAACATCAGTTCAAAGGACTGCATTTCATAGGCACACCGACATAGGAAAAAAAGTGACTGGAAGTACGGATAAGAGATGCGTAACTTTCGGACTAAGACCATATCGAAAAACATGAAATTACGACTCCATTCCGAGTGGTAGAAAAACCTGCTTTTTTTCATCAGATGATGTTTTATTCCCTCACAACCTAACCTGATGTATGTTTTAAGAAAGCTAAGAAATCTTTCGTTTGCAAGCCTTCCCACTTTTGGTAAACGTTTCTTCCGTTTTTCTTCATTAGTTCTTTAGTAAGTAACCCACCAGCAAAACTTGGCACTATTATCCTGTTTATTATTACCTTTGAGTTCTTTGACCAATTATATCACGTTGTGTCGGGATCTTTTGTAAAAAAATGACGAACACCTCAAAAAAAGTTATGAAAGATCATTTTCCATCTACTGAATGTGAAAATAAAACTACAACAAAATATTTTTCATTTTTTTGCTCACGTTGAGTTTAGAGTGTTGCATCAGCTCGCCTAAACAGTAACTTTCAGATGAATCCGTACTAATTTAAAAACGTCGGTAACCTTGATCCCCTGAAAGGTGACAACATAGAAGCGCTTAACTTACACTTAGTTTTCGATTAAACTGAGAAACAAAATAAATTTAGTTTATTGCATTAACATTACTCAAAAAAGACGATAAACCGTTTAACTATCTGTGAATTATTTTGCGCTGACCGAAGCCCGGCTTTTCTTGCAAAATCTTTCCAGTACTGTCGGCAGACAGTTTACTATATCTGTAAGAGATTTAAGGAATTTGGCCAGATTGCATGCGACTTAAAACCAAGATAAGATAAAATTCTTAATCCTTGCTCTCTAGCCGGTCACAAGAAACACCGTTAATACCAAACCAACTGTGATTGTCGAATGAAACTTATTCCCCGTGGACGAGTGGTGAAGAGCGCGTCCTTCCGTGAAGGTGTCGGCAGTTCGAATCCAGAGAACTCAAGCACAATTCCCTACTCTACCCAGGTGTCTGAAATGGGTACCGGCTTGACTGGGGGTAACCGTCATGGCGTCCTGGTGTTAGTTATAAGGCATTTGAAAAACCAATGCACAAGATGATGTGTGTCATGCTTGGTTGATTGGTATAGACATACTTTTTTATCAGCTTCACAACAATTTACAAAGCAATAAAAGATCTGGGCCTAACATTTTATGTACAAGAAAGTAAGCATCTCTTCTCTAATGATGAATGTTCGCTAAGGGAGGCGCGAGAAAGTTTTGAACTTGTTGAAGAACAACCTATCGACTATCAATTTCTTTCTGGTGAGATAATTCTACAGTAACAGACGTTTCAATTGCTATATGACCTCTTCGAGCACTAACGTTCATTCCGTGATGATTACGCAAAAACAGTTTGAGTCAGGACTCTCGTCATTGTTTCGAATGGGATGATTTCTTTACACTCTTCGTTGTCGAGAACGAAAGTGTGAATGCCGAATTCTGCTGCTGCGTCATACAAACAGAAATCATTCCGTGCATGAAGGCCACTGTATGCTGTGATGAAGACCAAGGCTACAAATAAGAAGTTCATGTTCGAACTGGACTCTGACCCGCCTAAAAGGTGAGCAAAACCGTTGGACTTGCTCGAGAGGTCCGGTGCGCAGCTTTGATAGAAAAATATTGACCGTTAAGGGGGTCAACCCCAGGCCCCTGCCAGGCTCCTGTTGGTCCGATGAGCATTTTTGATGTTTTTGTTGAAAAGGACCCTTAGGTGGTGGACTATTCGGTCCTAAAATTTCATGGGGATACGGACACTAGATTACACCCCAGGGGAGTGCAATGAAACCAAAAATCCTGAACTTTCGACCCCATATAAAGAGAAAACAAAACGGGAAATGAAAAATTAGCTACCGTTCCCCTCAGGGGGATACAACTATTGTATCTATGGGAACTAGCGCTCCCAGGGGGCAAATGTGAGGACCCGAGCTAACGGTTAACGCAACGAAACGAAACTCAACGAAACGCAACGAAACTCAACGAAACGCAACGAAACTCAACGAAACTCAACGAAACTCAACGAAACGCAACGAAACGCAACGAAACGCTGCTTACGACCAACTTTAAATGGCCCAGTAACTTTGTTTTTGCAATTGAATTACCTGTAATGATAAACTGTTAAATTGATCGGTTTAACTTTGGCCTGAAGGCCAAAGCGACAGCTAAATAGTTTATGACCGAAGCTGTCGTTAAATGAGTTATAATTATTATTACCGTAACTTTGTTTGGTTGGTGCTTCAAGGATTCTAAAATTGTCTTTGGTTTTGTTCTAGCATAAAAAATCAAAGAGTTTTATTCTTTTGAAACATCAATTAAAATGAACTAAAAAATCAATTTGTCCAATTTTTTCAAAAACCTAAGCTCGGAATCGAAAAAATGAATGAAAGAAATTGCGTTTATTTTTAAAAATTACAAATAATAGTCAAATTTCATAAGAATCACACTACGAATATAAAAGTTCATTATTTTTATAAAATGAGAATATTTTAAATTATTTTTGTAAATTACAATTCACAGTGTGAATATGAAGTAATGCATGGAGGCTATCGAAATAAAAATGAAAACAGCATTCAATTACATAAATTGTTCATAATACTACAGTTCAGATAAAAATTTATTCATGCCTTATTACTAACAATACTTATTTTCAACATTCAAAATATAGAAGTCGGTGAGTGCCAGGAAAAAAACAAAGACATCTTTAGAATCCATGGAACATTTCTAACAAAAGTATGATTCTGTTCTTCCCAATTGTCCAAATGATTTTTTTTATGAAGCTCAAAATCCGAAATTAGTGTATTTGTTAGTGATCAAATATCGCATATAAAAACAAAAAGTTTCAAACAACTAATTTGAAATTAAACTTTTGTTTGCAATGCTTCAAGGATTCTAAAACTGTCTTTGGTTTTGTTCTAGCATAAAAACTCAATGACTTCTATTCTTTTGAAATATTCATTGAAATGTACCAAAAAACTTATTTGTCGTATTTTTTAAAAAAATAAGGCCTGAATCGAAAAAGTTACATTAGTAAAAAACGTTTACTTCCAACATATACATATACTGGCCATATTTCAAACGAATCGGACGAAAAATTGAAATCTTGGAATGAACCCCCATAAACTCGCATGACTTGAATTCTTCATCACAATTTGAGGTCAAAGAATACATTAGATTCTTAATTAGTTCTAGTCTCCCTAACCACTACAAAGATGCTCGAAGAGAAGAATGATGTTGGCGCAATTTTGTGTGGAGTTATGAGGACCGCAGAATGTATGCACAAGGGACTCCCACAGTAAATTTCTTACGCACAGAAATAGTAAGTTGAGATGGAAGGTTTTAGGATAAAAAGGAAAACCAACGTGGATAGGAAGGAAGGTTATGTTACAAGATGAAAGATGAAGAAGAGAGTGGTTGGTGCTGGAAAGCAGGAATGCAGTGAACCGAAGGATGATGGCCTGTAAATGAAATGAAATACATCCAACTCCAATAAAGAGAGGGCCTGCTTAACCTTCAGCTCGAGAAAACAGATTTTCTTCCCAAATAAAAATGTTTTGCTCACTTCTACATTTCATTTCACAATCTAAACTTTTGCAGCTAATTTGAATCCGATCGAAACTGGCTATGCTCCCTCCAGTATATTCTAGCTCCATGCTGCTGAGTTAGTCACACCTGGGTATTTCAACCCAATTTTCTCAAGAAATATCTGAGTTTTGATTTGACGTCAAGGCAGAGTTGTCAAATTAAGCATTTTTTTCCGGACATAATTCCTGAGCTTACATCTTGAGAAACAAAATTTGATGGTTGAAATTGAAAGCATTTTACAGTCCCAGCAAAGTTTAAAGTATATGAATGAATTTCGGTGTCAAATTTCAGATAGAAAAAAGTCAACTCAAGGATTTTGTTCACAGAAATGACAAGTTTGGAAACACTGCTTCCAGGCGTCACCTGGGTTTTTCATAATTTCTCTCAATACTGAAATCAATTTGGCCCAAATAAGTTGAACAATTAAAGGAATTTCAAACAATTTATTTACCACAAGTGATACAGAGGTAGAATGTTTGTTTTGTCTAGTACAATGGTCAAATTTCAGTATAGCCAGCTGTGGGCCCGAATAAGTTCAGCGACTTCTAGGGCATTCTACCATCAACGTTCTTCTAGGGTGTACAATAATATTTAACCTAGTTGCGCAGTAGAGTGATCAATGAGAAAGTTAACTCGATATTGGATGCTTCATTTTACAAAATAGATTATATAGACTATATGTTAAGAGTAAATCAGTCATGGACCAGTCATGGAGGAGACAAGATTTGACTTGGTGATTTTACACGACTAGTATTCTGGTAGGAAATGAGACTCAAGATATCTTTTGAATACCTCGTAAGAATATCTTTAACGTATCTCCGCAGGGATTGAGTTCCAACGAAGAGGATACTGCGTGGCGACCGGGCCTTTGAATAATAAGGAAGCATGAATTTACTTCTATTTCGTAAAGCTTATACAGGCGGGAAGAATCTTATACCGATTTCAACACCCAACTCAATGCCGAACTTACCACCGAAAATTCGCATCCACGTCTGTGGATTAAAAATTGGCTTCATATCAAATCAACGAACGAGCCCCATTAGAAAGCTGTTTTTTTTTGTTATTTAAGTTTGATGTATGAATTTCACAGAAAAATAGTAAACTCGACTACAAAGTGATGGAGCATGCTTCTATCGCACCTAAAAGGGCAGATGCGAAAAATTTATTCTGTCAATTTCTGAGTACATGGACACCATTAATGGCATCTTAATTTTTTACCACAAACACATGCAGTAGCGTACGTCAACTTGAGCACCCCAACCAACCCGTTGAGAACTGCGTTATAGCGCAACGATTTACTACTTTTTCATGGATTACTTTCCGTCAAATTGACATCCAAGGCTAGAAGTTTAGCTCAGTCGATTATTAAAACTCAGCCCTGCGTGCTAAAGAAAAAATTTTATCTTATATCTCTAGAGGAACACTAGCTCCAATCAACTATCGGGAGACTACGTAACAACGCGAGGATTTACTTCCTTGTCTGTCCGATCATTTATTTAATATGAAATCAACCTACAAGCCTAAAATTAGGCTCAACCGAAAGCTTGAAACGCCTCTTTTAAAGGGCAATAAAACAAAAGTGGAAAAAAACTTTTGAACATCATCCATGACACAAGAAAATTATTTTTAGACGCACAATTGATTGAAGACGCTGATAATACATAATTCAGGAAATAGCAAATGTTGAATAGGAAAAGCCTGAAAAATTAATTGCAGAACAACCAAAGCTGATTGACGTTGATATATTTTTAGATGAAAAATGTACACACGATGAGACACTTTTTTTTTCGAACAATAAATTTTGTAGGGATAATTATATAATAGTGCAAGACAGAGACTGGCTTTTAAATTTACTATCAAGACTATTTTCCGCAATGGGTCAAACTCAATCAAAACTCAGGATTGTAGGTACCAGGATAATTCACAGAGCATTGAATTTCTTACATATTAATACTAAAAATATTGTACTAAATGATACTAACAGCATGAACTAATTAATTCAATTGCTAAATCAATTATCAACGAAATGGGTGAAAGAGCTGCAGTGTAAATCTCTGTTTCGATAAATAAGAAAGTGAACCGGTTTCAGCTTAAAAATATTTGACAAGTTCAGACAGTTATGGTATTGACTAGTTCAGAAAGTTATGTCAACAAACTTACATCACACGTATTTGAAAACCGAATATCACTTTTGTCCTCTACAAAAAACTAAATAATTAACCGTAAACTGACTTTAGCATAATCGGATGAATGAAATAAGATTATATTGAATCAAATGTTAGTTTAAAACCTCCCTATTCGAAGCAAAGGCGTTCAAAAGAGAGGAATAATGAAGGCTCTATTTAGGATGGTTGTTGGGGAACACGGATTTGATGCACAAGGCGTGTTCCCGCACAAGATCCCCTACGCAGGCAAACAGCAAGTTTAGAAAGAACGTTGGAAGAAGGAAAATTGTCAGGAAGAAAGTGATAGAGCTGCAAAACATGACCGCAGTGAACCGAAATAAGACGGTCCTTGACAAAACGAAAGATTGGATTATTAGTTAGTTTAAGCCTCCCTATCCGCCAAAAAGGCGATCCAAAGAGAGGAAGGAGGAAGGCACCATTTAGTATGGAATCAAGGAAACGTGGAATCTATGTAGAAAAGGCATAGAAACAGTAAGTTGAGAAAGAAGGTTATGAAACAAGATCAAAGTTGAAGAAGAAAGTAGTAGGTGCTGAAAAACAGGAAAGCAGTGAACCGAAAAAAGATGATCCTTAAAACATAACAAAAACAATTTATTTCAACAAAAAGAACGCATACTTAACACTCAGCTCGGGCCCTTACATTTTACCCCTGGGAGTGCTAATTATAACAAAACGAAAAGCATACTTCATTTCAACAAAATGAAGGCCTTCCAAACTATCGGATCGTGCCCATTCTTTATCCCCCTCGGAGTGCTGATTCCCATATAGATACAATAATTGTATCCCCTTGAGGGGATGAATGAAATTAAAATACGAATGACTCGAGTAAGAGTAAGAGTAGTAGCGAGTCTACTAACGCTTCGTAATAAGGATCTATTGATCACATTAAATAGTTTGAGGTTCGCATATGAATCGGATATTGCTGTTTCAAGAGAGGAAAGTACAAGGGCTACAAAAGTACGAGTACTTTTTTAGTGGAAATGGAAATTTATGCCATAATGAATTCCAGCACATCAATCCTGGTGCAAGGTCGAAAGAAGGTTCAAAAGAAGAAAATCACGAAATGAGACAAAGAGGTGCTGAAAGGATACCAGTGAAGCGAATGAAAGATGATCTTCAAATAAAAATGTTTCACCCTAAATACATTTTTTTCATGAAAATTTGATAGATCACCCAAGAATACACATGTTACATTTTATCACTGCTTGCTACAAAATTGCTGAGAAAAACTGATGCAAACAACCCTCCAAATTGGCAACCAATAGGCTTTTCAACATAACAGTTAACTGGTAGGGAAAAATCAAGCAGAATCTAATGAAGTCAATTAGAAGCGTCCCTACACAAATATATGTATAAGGAGGGTCAATTAGAAGGTCGTCATTGATTTCAATTGAAATGATTACCTATATTAGTCGCAAAATTGGTCGCACTTAAGCATTTTAACCCAGACCTTAGTTTTTTTCAAGAAATATCTGGGTTTTGATTAGGTGTCAAGGCAGGGTTTCCAAATTAAGCATTTTTTTCGGGACGCAATCCCTATTCCCTATGCTTGTATCTTGAGAAACAAATTCGACTGGGAAAATTGAAAGCATTTAACGGTCCCAGTAAAGTTCAAAGTCTATAAATAAATTTCAGGGTCAAATTTCAGATCGAAAATAAATTAACCCCAAGATTCTTGGGATTAACCCCAGAAAAAGTTAACCCCAGAAAATATACCAACGATAATAAATTTTTATTTCGAATAATAAATTTTGAATGAATCATTTTATAGTAGTGTAAGACACAGACTGGTGATGGAATGTATTTCTGCATATTCCTTAAATTTGGTACGAAATATTTCCGTGACGTCCCAGTTCTGACAAGGATTAATTCGGGATTCTTAGATTCCGAAAGATAATAAATTTTCTTTCTTCATTTGAGGACTCTTAATAGTATCAGAATTACTAGCAAAGATACATTAACAGTTGAAAACTATAAGGATTACCGGCTCTTGAATATATCAACAAATTACAGAGCGACTGCACGCACATCTCATCCTTTGATTTGTGGTGCAGTACTAGTCTTGCTTTTGAAAATGGAAGGCGGAGTTATCTAAGAGGTGAGGAAGAGCCAACTTTAGCCAAGCGTCTGTGGTTGGCTCAGAGGTGGTCACGTGTAGGGCCTTGTGTATGCCCCAGTCTCTCAACTTTTACAGCTAATTTGAGTCCGATCGAAACCGGCTATGCTCCCTCCAGTATAAATTCTAGCTCCATGAGTGACGTCGACTGCCCCCAGGTATGGGAACTTCTCCTTCCCACCTCTCGAGGCTGGGACTCCACATGGAGGTGGAGGCGAAGAGGCGCGTGCGACACAGGACCGCTGGTGCACAAATAAGCCGGACAAAGCTTAGTATGTGATTAGTACATGACGGAGGCAGTGTATGTGAGCGAACTGAAGACAAAGGCCCTGCCGGTTGGCGGCCTTATCTTCCGTAAGGCTCACATGCCAGTCAGATTGCACAAAAAAACGAAACTAAAACTCTAATGTGGAGTATTATAAGGAACAAAAGTGTCCTTACCATTCAGTTTAGGCTTTCATAGATGTTTTTATATGATATTTCCTGATAATTTTCCATCGCTAGGGCTGCACCCTGCTGAAATTTTAAAATCTGTGTAAAAGGCTGTTCACAACTCCTCTTTAGAGATTACGCCTATAGCTTTATCTCCTTGAGCGCCAAACCGGTTTCAGAAGTTTAGCTCAGTGCAACTCAATTGACTCAAGATTGTGTGAAAGTATTTTGCTTCACACCTATGAGAACCTACTAGTAGTAGGTGAAGTAAATATCTAAAGAGTCGCTATACGTCTAAAGCTGAGTTTCTTCGCTATATTCTGAGTTTCCGATTTTTTTTGTGCTGCCTGTATAATCTGTTCATTTCGGTCAAAATTTGTTTACGCCTATTTGCAATCAGACTCTCTTTCTCCACAGTTTGTTTTCAAAGAAATTTCAGTTTTTCATCGCTGTTTTTTCCGTACTGCTCTATTTTCGTTCTAGTCGACTTTCACCCTACGTTTACTTGTGCACTTATAAAGGGCAATAAACTCCTTTCCAACAGGTACACTTCCGGGTGAAATATACTTACAACATGCTTTTCTGCAGTTGCAAGAAGCAGCCTCGCTAGCAAATAGTCGAAGTGTAATATGTTATGGAGTATGATAACACGCCGGCACCTGTGTCTGCCTCTATATCTGCTTCTCTGCGTGCCTCTATACCTACCTCTCTACGTGGTTCTCTGTGTGCCTTCTTATGTGCTTCTCTGCGTGCCTCCTTGCATGCTGCTTTGCCTGCCTCTTCACCCGCCTCTCTGTTATTTCTGCAGTAAAAATCCCCATCAGAATTTCGTCACCTTTTCCGTTCCAGAAATTTTACTCATACCTGAAGAAAAGTGAATATTTTCCTCGTTTACCTTTTGGACAAATGAAACCTCAAGCAGCATGATTTAGCATAGAAGCACTGGTGATAAGCCATCAGAAAAGTGCCTTTCTAACCCAACAATTTGCAGCAGGGTAATGAGCTGGGAGATAGAGGCCATAAAACACAAGTAAATTGTTCCGGAAATGAGTTCACCTAGAGATAATGCGTGATATTGACAGTAGAATGATCGTTTCTCACGCACGCAGGCATTGATCTGAATTGTACTGTCAGTCTCCTTAGCGGAAAATACATGCGAAGAAGTAATTTAGGCTATAATCTCTTATCGATGCCCATCATAGAAAAACAAAAATCACAATGAGATCACACTCACTCCGACGCTGGTCTTAAGCTAAACATCGAGAAATGAGCGCACTTTATCCAACAGAAAGGCTAAATGCTACCATTTAACCTAACTAACACGTTTTACTAAATGAAGCATCAGTTGTACACACACACAGGTTTGCTAAGCTAATGTCCGACACATTCTGCTCTTGCATGATGTGAATTTTTTTCTCAACACGGAAATACATTTTTCATTGCCGCGGTTGAGAAAAAACCTTACAATAATTTGCAGACTATTTTTCTACGAGTACATTATTGATCATCCTTTCCGTGACTAGACGTCTAAAAACTGAAATAACTACAGTGAGTGAAACAGATCAACAAAGGCGATATCGAGGCTGAGCATTATTCATTTCGAGCAGTCTACTACTAGACATGCTTTTTTGGCCCGCGGGCGAGTGGGGATGCAGGAGGTAAAAGGGCGTTGGAGGAGAGGGCATGCTGGCTGGCGTGCAAATATCAAACTTTTGTACATACTAACTAAACCTATCATAAATCGTCAAAAACCCGTCTTGTATTACCAGAGTTACTGAAACTCTCATCTATGTGGCAATTACAAATAAACTTACGGCAATACTCAGTAGAGCAATATCACCCTCTGTGTCCGATTAACACGCTATAGAATGTAAAATTAATATAGCAAAGAAGAGAAAAATATGGTCGTATGACTTACTGCTTGACAAGTCACTATTCAGCGAAAATCATTCATGAAAAACTACTAAAGAGATCCACCGAATTTCAAAACATGATGCAATCTGACGATGTTGACACACAAGTCTCAATCTTCGACGAGAATTTGACAGCCGCTGTCAATGAATGAGCACAATACTGAGCACAAAATATTTAAAAAAAAAATATCACAATGAATGAGCACAAAATAACACCAAAAAATACATAGCCAAAGCGCGCTGCTTGGATGACTGACAAAATTAAAGAACTGAGCAGAATTAAGAAAACTTACCAACGTGAGTACAAAAATAGTAGATCAAACAGTAATTTACGCACGTGACATAAAGAACGTGAAAAGATTCTTCGGAGGAAAATCCCAGCAGCATAACGAACTCACTTTAAACAGGAACTATTAATGGCAGAAAATAACCCAAAACGAATAAGGGAAATCATTAGTGAGGTTGCCATTTATAAAAATTCAGACCGTAAAAGTTTTTTTCGATCCCTTGTCAACAGCCACGTATTTCAACATTTTATTTATGAAAGTAGGCCCTCAAATTTTCGATGGAGTATAAAAAATCAATAGTCAGTTTAAAATTCGTGCCTTTCTGCATCTTCAAGGAATGGTGTCCGGTGGAGACCACTTCCTGCCGATTTACCAGAGTTACAAAATACTTTACACTCATTAAAAAACACAAAAGCAGTCGGACAAAATGGTATCAGCCTTCAATATATCAAAGACAGCTTTCCAGTTACAGCACCATTAATTCGTTTGCAAGTGGCGACTAATAAGTTCCCCAAGCAATGGAAAAACTCCATGATTACACCGTTGCGTAAAACTGGTGACATAAATACTGCATCAAATAACAGGCCCATAATTCTTTTACGTGTCCTGTCCAAAATATCGGAGAATGTGATAACAAATCGACTATCAACTCACTTTGGCGAGTTAAATTTACTTCATCAAAATCACTATGCCTATTGTAGAATACTAGCACTCAAGACGCTCTGTTTAATATCACTGAAAAATATACAGTGATATCGATAAAAAATGTAGCACTCATGCTGCTACTCGATCTCTCCAAAGCGTTCGATAGCGTCGAATATGATAAACATCTACGGAAAATTTAGAACATATGAGTTGATATAGGCAATGGTTTAAAAGCTACTTATCAAATCGGTCTCACGCAGTCCCTTATACAGGGTGTTTCAAAAATACACGGCATAATTTCAGGTATGTATTTCCCACATGTAGACAATCAAAATAGTTCATTACAACATATGTCCGGAAATGCTTCATTTCCGAGTTATGGCCTTCACAACA
>JACJUY010000874.1:7712-30133 GCA_014220935.1 Platorchestia sp. MABIK | reverse complement strand
ATCGCCTGTCGTAGGAATCAATTCTGGGTTAAGTCTTGTCCTTATGGAGAGCTAGTTTTATCCTATTGTACATGTTGTGTGGAAAATTTATTGCTAAGTGAGATAATATAATTTCAGTCTTCTTTTGTTACTTTGTGTATAGGATACTTCGTTTTCATGCATCTTTCTCACAGTCAAATTTTTTATTTTCCCTTTTTCGGTCTTATAAAATACAGGTTTGTGCCCATGTATGAGAATATGATTCGCCGATTACGTTCCATATTTATTTCTTGGAGATGCTCACGATCTTTATTGAAACGGAAGTGAAATGTGGACATAATAAAGATTGAAAAGCCTGATGATTTGCATAACTTTTCTCTAAGTCTATTTTTTATCATGATGAAAGCGTAATTCATGTGTTAAAATCACATGTTCACGAGGTTATTAGTCCAAGCAAATACGTTGTCTTTTCATGTTTGCACTACCTGGAAAAACCTGGGCAATTCTGACGTATCTACTTCTTTCTGGGTACAGGTGGTGCAATGTTCGGCATTTTCGGCAGCAAGACCATCAAGTTTGGACGCGATCCGATTGTGTTGTTGGGCTTCTTGGTCCATATCGCGTGCTTCTACCTCATCTTCCTGAACCTGCCCACCGCCGCGCCTCTTGGGGATACGAGTGATCCTTCTTTTTTCAAGGACGGGGAGCCAATGTGAGTAGAACTTGACTTGGAGGAGTTTGGGAACTCATTTACTGGAGAGGCCTGGCTCATGTCTTGACTCGTAAAGAGGTGATTGATTATTTCATGCAAAGCAAAAGGTGGTTTGTTCAAGTTTCAGGTATCACTTCAGTACGAACTGCGATGAACACTTGTCTTCATGATCGACCTTTGAGGCAAATCGAAGTGAAAACGCCCACCTCCATCCAAATCATGGGCTGCCATTTACGTTTCTGGTTTTACTTTTAGAATTGGTTTTGTTTGATTTCTAATTTGCGCATTTGAAACTTGAAACTAAACATCTTATCTGATGAGTCAATAATTCTCCGGTCCAATTCTTATTTTGTGATATTACTACCGTACTCTCTCGTTGTCATTTAATAATTTTTTTCATACATTTTCTGCCTGATGCCTGCACGTTGTTAAACGATCGGCACGAAACTAAATACTGAAGAAAAATTTAATCATGCTTCAGCATGTTATAAATTTGTAAATTTAGGTCACTCAGGGGATTTTCATTATACGGGTGGCCAGCCTGTGGTTGCAAACTGTATTTCTTCTTGTTAAAAAAATTATTAGAAATTGCCTGTAATCTTTTCCTTCGCGCAGCAATTGCCACTAGCAGGCTCACTGTTATTGATGCGCCCTCATCTGACAATGAAAAAATGAAAGATGCTAATAAATGAGTGCTTGCAGAGTGGTGGTGGCGATGCTGTGCAGTTTCCTGCTTGGCTTCGGCGACTCTTGCTTCAACACGCAAATTTACTCCATTCTTGGCTCCGTGTACTCGGACAACTCGGGTCCTGCGTTCGCTCTGTTCAAGTTCGTTCAGAGCTTGAGTGCTGCCTGCTGCTTCTTCTACTCGAGCGTGCTCACCCTGCACTGGCACCTGGCCATCTTGGTGGTGTTCGGCACTGCGGGCACCCTCACCTTCTGCGTCGTCGAGTGGGGAGCTTATCGTAGGTCACTTCTTAATAGGCCCACCCAAAAGTTCGATGTTGATGATGAGAATACGTATCCTTGACGATTGTACTCGGCCTTTATTCTGTTTTATGATTGGTTTAAGTTTGTAAAAAGCTGCAGATCATTTTTATTTAAAGTATTTGTCAAAATCGCATTTCGTCGTCGTTTGATTGTGTCTCCGTATATTTTTGCTCTGCAAAATGTCTCGTGTTGTATACCTTGCGGTGTAAAACGCGTAAAATATCGGTGTTTACTTTTTTTGTTTACTGCGCTCCTTTTACCTGCAATTTTGTGCACATAAGAGATGCCCGTTTTACTAACGATTTGCAATCTACTACTGTTGTTTAAGTGCATTTGTTTATATTAGGAACATTGAGATTCATAGTTTCCAAAGAATTTAGGAGACTTCAAGGCTTGCTATTGCAAAATAATTTGATAAGCAATTCGTGGATACGTTATCACTTTCAGTTTTACACTTATACTTCAGTCATTTGATGTGCAATTCTTGGTAAACGTGATGAGTTTCAGTGCAACACTTCTACTGTAGTCATTTGATGTGCAATTCTTGGATTCGCTATCACTTTCAGTGCTACTCTTATACTGAAGTAATTTAATGTAAACAATTCTTTGATACAATATCACTTCTAGTGCCAAACATTTTATGCCTGCGAGAAGCTGCGTTGCTTGACGGGTTGACTGCATGGTGGCGAACCGATAGTCACAGAGAGGATTTCCATCATACGAGTGGCCAGCCGATAGTCACGACCTGAATTTTTACATGTACATGTTGAAAATCAAATGAAAATGAAGACGCATTCCAATTATTCTTTCGTCCACTGTAATGTCAAAAATTGAAACTGACCTTCATTTTTATTGAACATCGAACTTAGGTTGAACCCACTTCAGTTAGCGTGTTAAGCCTAGTCGGGCAAGCTTTTTATCATTCAATGTCTCACGGTGTCTAGTTGGCCTTTAGAATATAGATGATTGTTGTTGCATTTACTCTATTCATGCACTGATTATGTATCTCTTGATCTTTGTTTCTCTTCTTCAAGCTTCGTGTTCTTTGTGCCCATTTTTCTTTGTTTCACGAGTTGCTCACGTTTGAAAGTGGCTCCTTTTGTTGAATGGCGCCGTTAAAAATTAATTGAAAGCCTGAATGAACCATGTGTCATTGTAAGCCTAATAGTGAATGTAAAACTGTTATATATTGATTTTTCCGCACGTCCTCGTGAAACAAAGTACAGAAAAATAAGTGTAAAACAGATCAGGACAGAAGCGTTGATGTTCTCTGCTTGTTTAGCGGCATCGATGAGAAAAGTTGGCCGACAAAGTGGAGGTTTGCTTTACATGCGACTGGGAACAACTAATAGGATGCCTTTTTGTAGCTTCCAAATGGCACTGCGAGGCCAGTGCGTGTAGTTGAGCGTTGTTGTTTATCGTGAAATGAATCATCCTCAGCTCAGCTCGCATTCTAGAAATACATTCTTACATTTCTGCATTCATCCATCGATATTCATTTGCACTTTAGCTCTTTCTTTCATGTCTCGATCCTCGATCTAGTTTATTTAAGAAAGTATTGATAGAATTTAGCTCTCCGAGCTTAACTTCCTTTCATCTAAATAGAATAGATTTTTGAATTCGTTGCTGATCATTTTTTCAGTTCACTGCTGTCCCTATTCCACCATCTATTTGTTCAATTTTCATCTCCTTTCATAACGTTTTTCAATTTGTTGTTTTTATGCGCGGGGCGTGGGAATACAACTTATGCAAAGACTCCTCCATTCCCTCAACTCTATACTTCCTCTTTCCTCTAAAGGCCTTTATTGTGGTTAGGGGGGCTTGACCTAGCTTCTAATCTAATGTTAGAAAATTAGAGCATATTCAGGCCTATTGAATTTCGGATGCTCACGTGTCTGTAAGCACAACAAATCAAGTCATTGAAACTTGTGAGCTGAGAAACTTTCAAAACAATTTGCTCGTGAGAGGAAGTTTATTACGCGAATCGCCTGCTTGAGGCTGTAAAATTTAGAACGACAAGCGAATCAAATGACCGGACTTGTCTGCCTCCAGCACCACACCGTGCTACTTGACATTCCTCTGCAGCATCTTGAACAACCCAAATGCTGAACCGGTAACGCGTGTTGTCCGATTCCTGTTTTGCGTTTAGTTTTTCGTAGGTTTATGTAGGTTTGAATCATTCACCTTTCAGTATTCAATCCCCTCGTAATTTTTCACTCCCAATGATTAAACACTCTTTGCAAGGCCGCGGTGGTACAAACTTTTGTGATCTATTCTCGAGAGGAGTATTTACTTTGTGCTATCGCTTTCAACTCTTTATGACCAATTTGTGAGAAAATCGCTGTAAAACCTACATTTCGCACACATTTGTAACTGTGATATTGTACATGAACTTTATATATAATTTTGTCATTTATGCTGAATCCCATAAGTATGTCAATAAAAACTTCGTTTGGGCCTGTTTTTAATTTCCTTTATGCCCCTTCCCGAGAAGCCCCTGTAATGGTCATAATCTTCAAGCATTATCTAATGAATAATGACTATGTCAAAATTTTCGAGAGTTACGTTTATGAACATGTTTCAATGTTAAGTCAGTCAAGGTGAAATGGAATTTAAATTTTGTGTTAAAGTTCTGTCCGATCTCCAGTTCTATGTTGAAAGTTTAAAAGTGATTATAATCATTGGTTGGGTTTTTAACTTGAAAATGAAAAGTAATTGTCTTGAAAATAAAAGGAATCCTGTAAATTGTGAGACGATTTACTCGTTAATATACACACTATAGGTTTCAATGACTTTGTGGCCGGGAATTTCTACTCGAGTTCAATAGGGACTACGTCTGGACCACTAGCCACACATAAGTGCCGCAAGATGGTTATCAGCGATTCACCTTCAGTAAATAATTCCGAAGTATTTGATAGTTTCTTTTCCACATTTTCAAAATCAGCTTTTCAATGCAGTATAGTTTTAGCATGTACATTAAACATATAGGAATTTTCAATTGTTTATTAAAATATAGTCAAGTTTATAAGAAGGGATTGCACTTTCATTTAGAAGTTCTTTTGACAAGTTAAAATTAGCTTGAAAGTACAGGTAAAAACAAAAACCTGGAAATCATTCGCACTTCACTAAAAACTACACTTGTACGCCTGGTCGATTTAACAAACTTTGAGGCTCTAGAGCACGAAGGCGTAAAATGAAAATTACCCGCAGGCGAACAGTAACAATACTCAAAGACTCTGATACCAGCACGTGCAATAGGTACGAGTTGAGAGTGACTATATCAATACTGTAGTCACCAGCGCACAAGTTTACCCACTAACACCTGACTGGCGCCCTCATCCGTCCGACGTTCACAGCGGCTGCAGCCTCTCACCTGTGTCTCTCAGTAATATAGGTCAAATTAAAATTCTTCGCTCACAACCTTATTCCATTTTTCGACAAGCTTACGAATGCCACCCTTGAAAATTTCTTTAGAAATCGAAACACAATTTGAATTCATTTTCTTATCAATCTCTTATCCAGACATTCCACTACGTAAATCCAGGTAAATTATCCTACCGGATTTATGGCTCGAATACATAATATTTGACGCTCAAGCATGTTATAGTTCGAATCCCTATACTTAGTTCTATTCCGTGTACAGTCATACCTCATCATACGAATTTCATTCGTTCCTGAAAAGGTTTCGTAACGGGATTTATTCGTAAGTAGAATCGCACTTCACATGTAAAAGGCCTGATTCGTTCCTAGGCCCCCAATACTACCTCCTACACCCTTTGAAAATTATAAAAATATAGCAATTTTGGATAAAATTTGTGTTATAAGTAAAATAAACTATTTATTAAACCATTAAAATGGCATGCAAATCATTTACCGTTGGGGTTGGGCAACTATGCCCAAGATCCGAAGTGAAATTCGTGGTAGGTGAGGCAGGAGGAGCCAAACGTTTGGAAACTCTGACAAACAACAGTAACTCTGTCTTTTACGCGCAGTAGAACTCCTTGACGAACAAGGGTCGAAGGCATACCAAAAGCATCATAGGGATCCTGGAGATGCAGCTCCCTTCTAGCCATTGGGAGGCCAATGGGAGATGGACAATGGGAGAGCAACTCTGTCACGCCAATATCAAAACAAAATACAGGATGCTACAAGTGTATTTACGTTTCTAGGGATTCCGGCGGCTGCAACGTACATTATTTGAATTTTTGAGATTTCGCGTTTTGTATCTAGAAAATTTTTTCGTGTTCAGAGACGATAATTTTACGTAATGATTCGTTAGTTGGGTCTCTTGTAAGGTGAGGTATGACTGTAATAAAACATGCACTGGTATTTATTGCTGGAAAATGAGAGAGTTATTTCTATTATGTTATTAAATTATAAGAAATCAGTTGAAACAATTAAAAGGCAAGAATGACCGAGGAAAAGATTGACGCGTTTCGGTATTTATCTAGTTTCAGTGAAAAACACGTCAACTCTAGCGTTACGAGCGGAACGAAATTAGGTGAGAAGCAATAAATGAAATTCAGAAAAAAATAGTTTAAAAATTCAGGCACATGATATAACTAAAAGCATATGAACTAAATTGAATATTTATGGATAATTTAGTTTTAAAAATGAACAAGGATTCTAGAATCTAAAGGACTTGAAGCTTACCAAAGGATTACAAATATAAAAGAATCTGATACTGAATCCGAAGAAAATGCAAGATCCCTAACCGCTGAATGAAGTGGGCAAGTGGCTGATCGTACGTTGACCTTGTGCTCAGCAATTCTAGTCAGGAGAAAAAGTTTTTTATAACATACTCAGACGTACAGCGTGCACAACAATATATGTAACCTAGAGAAGACTAGGCAAAGAGCGGCATTTTCTTCCCCAGTCTTCCCGGTCAACTCGATTTTAATATGAATTTTCCACTCAGACCCATATTTGCTGCAGATAGGACACCAAGCTTTTCCTTGGCCAAAGTTCTAGTGCCGATTTTAATCTCTAACACTTCTAATGAGGACACAACTAGAAATTTTTACAGTTTTTCGAAGGCTGTTTCGTTAGTTTAAACTTAGAAAATTGTTTCACGGCTTCTTTTGACTTTGAAAATATTTTTGCCGACGTCCCTCGTGATCAAACCGTGTAGTTATTAATATAGCCCGCTTACTAATGCATCTTCAAATCTCATCAACCTAAATCACATTCTTCTTAGAACAAAATGCGAGAATGTTCTTTCATGAATTCATTTTTAATTCAAACTGAAAATTCTTCAAACATACAAAAGGACTTGGTGTGGATCCGATATTCGCAACAATTTTATGCTCTTTTTTAAACTAATTGGGTGATTGAGAACCCTCGGGACTTTTGAGTGAACATTTTACCTCTGATTTATTGCCGACATTTTATTAGCATATATTAGATGTTAGTTTAAGCCTCACTAACCGCTAAAAAAAACGCTCCAAAGAGAGGATGGACGAAGGCACCATTAAATATGGAGATAAGGGAACGCGAAATCTATGCAGAAGGGACATAGAATCAGTAAGTTTCGAAAGAAGATTTTTAAACAAGATAAAAGTTGAAGAAGAAAGTAGTTCGTCCTGAAAATTAAGACAACAGAAGACCGAAAAAGGAGGTCCTGAACATGACAAAAAATCATTTTATTACAACGAAGAGAAGGCCTACCTAACTCTCAGCTCGAGCCCTCACATTTTCCTCCTGGTAGCGCTAATTCCCACACAGATGTAATAGTTGTATCCCCCTGAGGAGTGACATTTCATTATTATTCCCTAGTAAATCCCATGTTCCATTATTTTCTTCAGTACCTACACAACAAGCTTTTTTATTAAATTTACGTGTGAGTTTGATGTACATAAAAAGTGATCTCTCCCATATTGCTAAGTTTTTTTAAAAAGCTATGATGAATTAAAATTTTGGTCATGCTTTAGAATTCTTTTCAGGCTTAGGTATTATTTTTATTATTGCGCCTTCTGTTCCAAGTTCAGGTATCAAGCCTACTCTTATTGGCTAACAGAATTCACTCGAATTACTATTTTTTCACCGTGCTCTGGTTTTTTAAATGCTCATTCTTAAAAAAGAGTTATTACTTTGATTGCGGCAACTAAATATTAAGTTCAACACCAAACTCAAATTTTAAGTCAGTTGTAGTAAACTATTTTGAAAATACCAAACATGAACTGGATCGTGCCTTCATTTAGCTTTGATTAAATATTTATGAAAATTGAGTTTGCGACTACTGGTCGGTCAGCAGCATTATGAAAATTACCTCCGTGTACCACCGGTGGCGCACGTCGCAGTCAAAGTGTTAATCAGGCCTATTCGAGAAAGAAATTAGAAACTTTTTGAGTCGAATATTTATTTCCTTTTCTGCGTCTGTGGTTCTATCACCGACATCACTTAGCCCGATCAATTATCAATTAGCACAATACTCAGAAAAATTTAGTCTTGATTTAGTGAAGAATGTGAATGTGAATTAACTTTTTACTTCACTAACGTAAAATGTCACATTGTACTGATTATTACATACACAAAAAGTTTCTTTTTTGACTGTAAAGATTAGCTGCTATGTCTTACCTAATCTCTAGTTCATGGACATTGTTCTGCACGCTGTGCATCAAAGTATGTCAGGATGACCAGACGTACGGTGCGTAATTGAGTTCCTGAAAAAAAATTGTGTCAGCGTAAGAACAGGCGCTCAGATAATTATACAATCGATTATCGATTATAATCGCGCCTCACATTCATTGGTTAGGAATCACACATTTTCTTGTGTTTCAGTAGAAGATTGTAGCCAATGTACAATCTTTAGGCTGGCTTAAAGTCTTTTAGTTATTAAAATTTCAAAATCCTTCCTTCCTCTTGAAGTTAAAACATTTAAGCAATCAGTTCAGTTCATATCCGTTGAATGTTATCATTCCCTTTCATCTTTAGAATTATTTTTTTTCAAATTCTATGCATCACATTCTTCTTAGAAAAAAATGCTAGAATGTTCTTTCATGAATTCATTTTTAATTCAAACTGAAAATTCTTCAATGTTAATTCATTCAATTTTCAGTCGCATATAAGGTTTAATGATGAAAATTTTGTTTCGTACGTTTTTTTTTGGCTGAAGCTGGTAAATACTCGAAACCTTTCCATCGAATACAATGACCTCTTTCTCGTTCATTCTTCCCCTTTTATTTGTTTTATAACTACGGACTGCTCCACCTTATTTTCCCAGAAATCAGTTAATACATGAAAATATATATCGGGAAATTGCTAGGAGCAGATTTTGTTGCTGCCGACCCCATATTCAACAATAAAAGTATATAGACGAGATAGCAGCAAGTGAAGTTGTCGGTTCGTCCACCAAAAATCGGCCGTGATACATTTCCTCCAGTCGGCGAGTCTGTAAAAATGATCTGAGCATTGGCGCAACTTTTGTTGTGCGGACGTACGTCTGTGCAACTTTTGTTGCTCGTTTGCATCCCCCCTTTAGGCACTGAAGAGGTGAGCTTTCCTGTACTAAAGAGGCCACCACTGACACACCATTGTACACTAGACAGGTCAAACCAACCGATGTCACATCTACTATCTTATCAAATCAAAAAGTCCACGCGTTTGTTATCATGCCTGTGGGTTTTGGGATCCAACTTATATTTACGTTGTAGATGGAATTGCCATGAATGCATGAAATTTTACAATGAAATCACGAGGGACTAATGTTACTTCTAGTTCATTTAGAAAACAAAAAAACAGTTGTAAATCATTCTTCAGTTGAGATTGTATTGATTGTTCAAGCAATCGTGTACGCCGTGGTAGCATGTGTGCAGACGCATTTTTGTCCGGCCAGAGGACGCTCGTCGCTCTCTTGGGCACTCAGTAGCGAGTGATGACACACAGTGACACGAGTGGGTGGATGCGATTCCATGAGACGGAAAGTTTCATGTGGGATGAAAACTGAGTTGTCATGTCTACTGGAACTTTGTTATAACATAGACACTTCACTTACTGCTTCATTTTGAGCTGTTAAATACTTTTCAATGTGAAAATTAACTTCAAAACTCAAATTTTCGAATGGATTT
Organism: Platorchestia sp. MABIK; assembly: GCA_014220935.1. Lineage (NCBI taxonomy): Eukaryota > Metazoa > Arthropoda > Malacostraca > Amphipoda > Talitridae > Platorchestia > Platorchestia sp. MABIK. The sequence goes on along the minus strand of JACJUY010000874.1, from coordinate 20,386 downwards.
AATTTCAGTCAAAGCCTAATGCGAATAATTTTCTTGTCGTCATGTGTGGACAATGAATCGACGACAGTGTATTTTCATTTGATTTCTTCTCTCATATTCGTTGTGTACCTCCACGTATTGTTTATTGGAGCGCATCAATGATGTGTGATAAGCATGCTGATTGTTTCCTGCCATTTTACTTCAAGGTTCTTTATTCTAACGATTTTCTTTATAATTGCTCCTAAAAATTTTAAGAACTAAAATTCATCTATTGATACTTTGTGTAAGTTTATGTTCAAATATTTTCATGATATTACAAAACTTGACTCATTTAATCCAACTTTGTGAGGGTAGATATCACTAATGGAAAAACACACTTGAGTGAAGAAACATGATTTGTTGAAAAGAAATTTAACAATCCTGTGTAGTTACGAGGGGTATTATTGTAAGGTATAACTTGGTAAGACTAGAAAATACTTTAGACAGCTTGTTCATTTTACTTTCAACGGTGCTATCTATTCAATCTAACTTAATTCGTCAATCTAATTCGTCAAAAACCTAAGCTGATTGACCTAAAAAATTACACCGATTTCAGCTTTTTTCTTTTAAAAATTTTATCAAATTTGACGACGACTGAACTTTAATCTATCCAATAATTTCAATAAATTTTCTAATGAAAATTTTCTGATCTTTCTATCGTAAGATTGCAGTTGTTATTTATTTAATGGCTTTCATCCCTTTTATCCTTTTCTTTTCTTACTCTGCTCTTGATGACGGAGTATTATATTAGCTGAGTTGAAGTGTTTTTAAATCCTATTTCTTACTGTCATTCGTAATTTTTTACATCATCAGAAAAGCTACTTGCTTCGGCACGTGCACAGTATATCCCAGGGCTTCGAACACGGGACTTTCTTTTCCAGAGCGTGACATTCCGTTCGTGCGTCACGGAGAAGAATAAATTTTATGAAGCTTTCAATTTAACTTTAAAAATATTTTTATTTGGGTTCAAAAAAGCAAAATTCCTATTATTATTATAACATAAATGATAAAATATCTCAATCTTTGTCATCATCATGATCATCAATACTTAAAAGAATTGAGTGCTACACTTTCAATTGCCCCTTGGTTTCGCTATAGCTAAACGAATCCTCACGCAGCTTAGAAATTTCATGTTACAGGTTCCACTGTTAATTCCATATTTCACTCGAACGTCGCTTCTTTTTCTGAAATTTCTAGAGACAGGTTCCAGTAATTGAATCCTTATTTTACTGACTCGTCAATTCCGGGCCGGAAACCTTCCAATTCTAGAAGTTATTTTCGTTCGTCGTTGCTGGATTTTGGGCATCTCTTCTGAAGTTCACGCTATCATTTGAAATGATGCTGGAGCGGAAGACTGTGGGGGTCATCCTCCTCGGACTGGCGTTCATGCTCCTGTTCACCGCCTTCCAGACTCAAGGCAACATGCAGGTCATCAAGTTTTAATTATTCGATCATTGTATCATTTTCTAGTATCATTGACATGATACTCTAACAAGGAATGTACATGAAAGGGGTTCCCCAGGCGCCTAGTCACGCCCGAGCCTTAAGGCCATTTTCCTCTCGTTTAGCGTTCATGACTTCAGGTAACATTCCTTGAGGACAGTGACCACACTGCAGGCAACGGCCCTGATTTGCCGCGTCAGCGTTTCTCACGCCAATTGCTGCGTACAGGGCTCGAACCCGTGCATGAAGCACAGAACGCAAGCTCTCTGTACACTCGGCCACTGCATTCACAATTTCAATTTTAGTGTCACGAAGCAAATACTATCCTTCTCCAACGGACTGGTTCATATTTGATTTTTGATCTGATTAATTGTGATATGATAATTTATCAAATTATGGCGTATATTTTTAGTATATTCTTGTGTTTATTTTACTGTCAGCTTCCCGTAAACTCAACAAGCACATATTTTTTAGCGCCTCATTTTCCTCTCTTATGGTTCTTCCTCATAACTTTCTCAAGTTTTGACTACTTTGTTATCTAGTTAACAGCCTTTTTTCACCTACTCTTACACAGATTTCAATTTCCATGAAAATGTGAATTTGACATTGTAAATTGTGAATTTCTTTTTTTTCATGTTCCCCTCTGAACTATTTATACATCAAATTTTCAGGAGGTGGTGATCGACAGCATTCAGAAGGATGACCCGAGCTTCACAGGTTCAGGCTACATTTCGTTGGCGATTGTCTACGCCGTGTCTGCCCCGCTCAACTGGTTCGCCCCCTCTGCCCTGGCTGTCATGGGGCCTAAACTCACCATGTTTGTCGGTGCTACAACTTACACGTCAGTTCTTATTCTTTCTCATTTAGAGCTACTAGTTGTCTTATGAATTTAAATCCTAACAGCATCTCCATGGTTGTTACAACTTACACTTCAGTTCTTTTTCTCTTTAATTTAGAGCTACTAGTTGTTTTATGCATTGAAACCCTACCGGCATCCCCACTCCAAAAATCTTAGAAAAAGAATGCCTGAAAATAATGTCAATGTTCATTACCCAAACCACGAGTTTTTAACCTCGTTAATCTTGCGTAAAATGCTTTAAGCTTTAATAAAAGTACGGTCCTCGGACCAAACAGTATAAATTTCCCATCATACCAATTCTCATGCAAAATTATCGGCATTGACACGGAGTCTATTGTTCGTTTTCTTTTTGTCGCTGTTAGGTGTGAAAAACACGATTCAAATTCTGATTTCGAACGCATGCTCTAGTTAAAGTAAGATTAAGAGAAGAATTCTGAATGTAGATACAAACATTAGTCTCTTTTTGGATAATATTATTGTACGTTTCTGTTTATATTCTTCAATCCTAGTACGGTGATATGTTATGGTACGTTTCACGATCTCTTTTTGTAGTTGCTGTTGAGAAGTGCTTTTAATATACAATAGGCCATTATATCACTAGTCTGGCTTTCAAACTTACTAGCTTCATTTGGATTTTAAGTGGAACATCAATTTACTCGGCTGTTTTAAACAAATAATGAAAAATATTCCTTAATATAGGCCCTCGTCAAAAATTATAACTCGTGTTATCTTTCTTGTACACACACACATAAGCATCAAGTGTCCAAAAAACAGGAACTAATTAGGTATTGATATTTAGGCTGTTCGTGGCGTCATTTTTGTGGCCCCAGACGTGGCTGTTGTACCTCATGTCCACAATCCTTGGTGTCGGCGCGGCGCTCATCTGGGTCGGACAGGGCAATTACCTCTCTCTCGTGTCGGACGACGCATCCATGAGGCGGAATTCAGGCATTTTCTGGGCTATGTTTCAGAGCAGGTTTGTGGATATCAGTCCCATGTCTCTTTGATGCCCAACGCACATAATCATCCTCATTACTCATCCTCATTTCAACTGCTTCCCCTAATTTCCCCTTCGATCAGGAATGCGAAGACCTTTGCTGTGCTGTGTGACTCGCACGTCATATTTTGACCAGATTTGAAAATTTCTCGCGCCCGTCCGTGGTCGCCATTTTGAAGACTACAACGCTTCTGGTGACAACGCTCAAGCGTACGACTCATTATCCAAACATCAGTACTTTGCATTGTTGGTTTTGCTTAGATTCTGCATTCATTCGCAGTAGACGAGGTAGCTTCCTGGAAAATTCGCTTCAGGATGCTGCCATGCAGCAAAACGTGTTAGTATTCCTAATTTCCTGGTCGAAATGAAGTGAAGTACGAAATTTAACGATAATATCTTAATCTTGTTTTAAGTTTCGGAGGCATTTACTTTTATTTTTCTGTCATTATCGAATGTGTTATCTTGAGTCATTTCATCTACCACCAGAACACACAGGGTATGCATAGATATAACCTAAACTTAAAAGGCTCATAATTCAAACTGTTTCTATTTATCCATAACTTAGAACATTTTTTTTCTGTAAATTTGCTTCTACGTTATCAACTGGGGGCATAAAATTGTTTTAGAAGTTGATCTTTGCGAACGAAGCCATCCAACTATCACATCTTGAAAGCCAATGAAGTTTGCGGTCTAACGTCTCATCTGTTTAGGAATAACAATAGTAGGGCAAATGTGTATGTCTGCTCAAGAATATTTCTTGTAAGTCATAAATTAAATAATTTCAAAACAGTTTTTAGTCCCAGCTTATTCCTAAAAACATCATCATTTTTTAAAATATTGTATCCATTAATGGATATGATCTTTAATTCGAAATGATGGATATGAATGGACTTCGAATTGGAACTACTTTTCGTGGCCGGACATGTGGATGAGATAAAGAATATATGGTCTCCTCTCGACTTTTGATTGCATACCTCATTGGAAATTCTAAAACATCATTGAGGCGTTTAGTTCTTTAAAATCAAATCGTAAATACGAATTAAAAAAATGTAGTTATATTAATTGAATACATATTTTTGATCTTTACACTTCATGACCTTTACCTGTTTTCTCAGTATGGTCCTCGGGAACATCTTCGTGTACTTCCAGTTCCGCGGGCAGGAGGAAATAGATAAGTCTACCCGCACTGCAGTCTACAGCGTCTTGACTGCGGTGTCAGTGTTAGGTCTCCTGGTGTTCGTGGTCCTGCCTCAGCCGGGGGATCGCTCTAGCCGGTCTGAAAGCGTCGGGTCTCCAAAGGAAGCTTTGCTGAACAGCATCAAGCTCTTTAAAACCAAGGAAATGCTGTTGCTCTGCGTCACGTTTTTCTATGTTGGTTTGTAAATTTCTTTAACAAAGTTCTAAATTTGTTGCTGACTCTCACGTGCAAATAAATGGATTTATAATGTTTAAGACATTTGCAAGAGTATTTCAAGTGTCCTATAGAATTTGGTGGTAGATGTGTATCGAGACACAGATCATTCCAGTTAGTTTCATTCAGACATACATATAGTAAATGCTATTTCATCCGTGTGAGTTATCTCCTTTATTCGATAAAAATGACTCCCACACTAGTTATATCAGTGTTTTAATGCTCGAATTTTAGTTTAGAAGTAATTTTTCTCGAAATAGATACTTAAGCGCAGTGTTATCCAAGCAAATCCACAAATGAATAATTTAACATTTTAAAAATGATTTATTCTAAATCAATACGTCAGTAAAATTACTACCGACTATAACAATGGATATGTTAAAATATAACTAACAGTGGGCCCGAATAAGTTCTATGACTTCTACTCGTATTTAATGCATGCTATTGCAGCCTTTCACAAATTCTTGCAATATTATTTATTCTAGAACGTTATTCCTACGTGTACACACAAATGGTTTGCCCATCCAGTGCGCTCTCTGTCACTGAAATTCTTTTCTTGGCTTGGACACAACGCTACTGTTCATAATTACAGAGTCGTTCGTCCACCTTCGTTATCATCTGCTTACATTTTGCCTATAACTCAGAGGCCAGATTTTCAAATTTTTGCCTCGTTGTGGCTGCACAGCTGGATTCCTGTTCTTCCGTTAACTTGGCGACTCTAGCCACTAACTAAACTTGTTAATTTCGAGCATTTTCAAAATTAAATTTATGGATTTTGGGTAGAAAAGCATCACGTAGCGAAGCCAAGTTGGCAAAAGCAATGCTGCTACAGTATAGCTATAACGACGTGAATTATTTGAAAATCCGTCCCCAGGTTTAGATCTGTCGTTCTACAGCGGAGTGTACAGCGCGTGCCTGAGCTTCACTCTCAGGTTCCCAGACCCGAAGGAGCTGGTCGGCCTGTCCGGGATATTCATCGGATTAGGCGAAATTTTAGGTACAATAACTGTTCGGTTTTCAGAAATTTTGCATTTTCATGGCTACACCCAATGGCCCCTGGCAACAGAACTGTTAAGAACCACCTTTGGACTGCCACTTGTGCTGCGTGAAAAACATGAAAAATAAACCTTTTTTAATTAATCATTTTTTTGATCGCTTCATAATTTCAAACGCGTTGTGCTACTGTGTGTCAGCTACTTAACCGGGCAGATTAATCTCAACCTAGACATAGATCAGCAGCTACATATATTATAAGTTTATCAAATTTTAACCTTTTCTAAAGCCAAAGAATGATCGCTATTGTCGAGTTGGGCTCCCCTGTTTTTCAAGGAGTGAAAATTTCATCTCTGGAACTGTTAAAATATGCTCGCGTTTTTAATGCTCTGTTGATGTAGTTGACGAATTTAATATCGAAGTATATTTGTCACAAGCAAAATGAAGTTTCTGGCTGAATTTATATTTAATTCACTGAAAAAACAACAGAAATTCACAAGTTTTTTCCACTGAAAATTCCCTATTGTGGGGATGGTCTGTAGGTTTGAATTTTGTGTCAATGTGTGGATAAGTCAGATTTGCCATATGTAACACATTTATTATAAAATTAGCATAAATATGTCTGATTGAATATTGATGAAAAGGCCTAAAAATCCAATGGGTTAATTTTTTTTCCAAAATGCGCACAAGGCACTTCGAACTGTCGAAAATTCTCCAGCTGATTTTCCGCATTATTGGTTGAATATAAATGCTTACGTTTTTATTTTTACATATGTATTCGCCTTCTTTTACGCGAGACAATATTTGCATCAATATAATGGTATCACGTTCTGCAGTGATTCCTACATTTTAAGGAAGCTCAGGATTTACAGTTAAAGCCATTTTCCAGAATTGGCCACAACATAATGTACAGAAAATACTTCAATTTGAAGGCAATCGTGATTACAGAGCAAATAATTCTGCAAAGAATCATCACGTACACACCCATGACCATTTCAGTATTAATTATCATTAAAACTAGCATTAAAAGACCGATGCTTCCTACACGTGAATATCGGATTAACTCGTTCTCCATTGTAGGTGGTGCAGTTTTCGGCATTTTCGGCCATAAGACCATAAAGCTGGGCCGAGACCCCATTGTGCTGCTGGGCTACATCGTGCACATCGTCACCTTCTACCTCATCTTCTTGAACATCCCTTCGGATGCCCCTCTGGGGGACACCTACGGCACGTCCTACTTCTCTGACGGCCAGCCAAGGTATGGAGTTTATATCATTACGCATAAATTTGTAATCTTATTTGCTGTAATTCAATGTCCGTTCATTAAGATATTTATTTACGCATGATTTACTTTACCAATTAAGTAGACAATGACCTGCATTAAAAAGTACTAATGATGTATTGAAAGACAGTGCCCTTAGACAGTGCATTGTTTCGGTTCATGAGTTTTCAGAGAGTTGGAATATATATCTGCATTGATCTGCTCCTGATTATCCAAAATCCATTTTATATTTCTTGAGGACTTTTACATTCAAGTATTATTGATCTTATTATGGTTTTATTGATAAATCATTCGATCGGTGTGAATTGAGTACGCGAAAACGGTGAATAGAGGAATTCCTATTTTCTAGCCGAGATTGTATGTATATTAGAACTTAAAGTAGCTTCTCTAGTAGATTTTCACACCGATATTAACTATTGCAATTGTGAAAGAAAAAAATCCGTAGCAACTTAAAATTCTACAAATGAGTATTATAAATAATTACTTTAATTTTTGCATTTCCTATTTCATCATTACATTAGCACACGGCAAAATATGCTCTCCTCATCATTAGAATTCATAGAATTCAGCGCTAAACATTTAAAAATCTGGCCAAGGGCTTGGTGATCAGGCTGAAAGCTTTCATCTCATTCGTTTTTGCTTTCTGTATAATTTAGAGCTCGTCTTGCAGCGAAAGATGATTGATCGCATGACACTAATTAAAATATTCTCAATGAATCATTTTTTCTCCTAAGACTGTAAAATTTAGTATCATGCAATTTACGTTATACCATCCCGCCTTGTTTCAGACAGGTCCTGGCTATGTTCTGTAGCTTTTTTCTGGGCTTCGGCGACTCTTGCTTCAACACACAAATTTACTCCATCTTGGGGTCGGTTTACTCTGACAACTCTGGTCCAGCATTCGCCGTGTTCAAGTTCGTACAATGCCTGAGTGCTGCTATTAGCTTCGTATACTCAAGCATGATCTCCCTGTACTGGCAGCTGGGCATCCTGCTCGTCTTCTCCACAGCGAGCACCCTCTCGTTTTGCGTCGTCGAGTGGAGGGCACAACGAAAACATGTTGCATGAGTCCATGGTCTGTTGAGTTTTTTTAGACTGAGAAGAATGAATGTATATGTTTTAACTTGAGAAAATATTTTTATGATTTCGTGAGAGGTGTTTGTCCTTGATTCCCGGAAAGTAAAGCTAAAAAAACTGTCTTTCATGAAAAGTAATTAGCTGTTAACTCTCTTGAATATATATATATATATTTGTTGCTCGATCACCCACGTACGATAAATAAAACGCTTTTCAACCAATGATCTTCTCGTTGCAGTATTTAATTAAACATCGTTACAAGATTTTATAAGAAATATTAAAATGTTATTTTATATTATTATAAGCAGCAACACATAGTGAAAAACTTGTTACGAAGTTACGAACCTCCTTTGCCAATTATTCTATATTTCAGTACATCACACTGCATTTTTGCAGAACGCATGCGTATTGTGATTGCCTCGATGCACAGACATGTATTTGTGTATGTGTGCGTGTTAGGTGTGTGTATGTGCGTGGGTATGTATGTGCATGCATGTGTAAATATGTACATGTATATTTGCACGTATGTGTGTACTAAACTAACAACTATCATTTGAACTGGAGATCCCGGACTTTTTTCATTTCGCTCTCAACTTGTAACATTACCTAACTCGTCATCTCTTTATTATTGAAAAGCATTCACGCATTCAATTTGTTGTGTGATCATCCATTTAAATTTAAATAAAATGCTTATCAACTAATGATTGTTGTGTTCCAATTTGTTAGCTAGAAAAACAAGACTTGTAATTTTTGTGGTCCCCATGCTTGTATTTTTTTCATGCTTCCTCGAAATGACATTTTTGAACATCTACCGAAACAAGCAATTCTAATATAATTTCCTGACGTCAAGAATTTCAAAGCTTTATGTCATGTACATGTAAACTGTCAAAAGTGTTGTCCCCCCACAATGATAATGCGTCGTCAATGAAATTGTGTTGTCTCTTATAATTTCAATTACATATGTCATCAAATGTACATTAATTGAGCAACATTAGGAGTACATTGCCCTCAGTAATTTTTTTTCGAGTGACGTGAGTATTACAATATTCATGTGTGTGTGCATCATTTAAGTGTGTTTACTTTAAGATATTTTAAAAACCAATGATGTACTATCTTTTTGAACCTTCTTTATGGGAAATAAACTGTTTTTCTTTTCTTTCTTTCTTTCTTTCTTTCTCTCATGATGAAATCCTCAGAGCCAAATAGATCTGAGCGTCTACTTGAGGCCAAGAAATTACATTTTAAATTATTTTTTACTAAGGCTGAAACTGGGTTACATAGCAAAATTGAGGATTATCGGAAGCATTCACGAAACCTTGTTCTATAATTAAATAGTAATTTCACTGCATATGTCATTGACTCGCTTATAAGTTTACACCTCATAATTCGTGATACAGGTTTTACATTTTCTTTCTACCTAGCCCGATTGAGACTTTTTCATTTTATTTCATTCGTTTACTGACCAATCAAGGGTTAATTGTGAGCTTTTATAATACAATTCAGAAACATTTTTTCAAGTCAAGTATTTTTTCCCTCAGCAAATTTTTGTAGATATCAAATTTCACAGTTGAAAATGAAAAGGCATCTGTACATACAGCAAATAACCCACTTGAGGACCATGCCAAGCATTCTTCGGAGTCCAGGTAACTTTTTCCTAAGAAGTTGTTTAATTACTGCATTGAAGTTTCAGTAGCGAATTTAATTGCATATGCCAATGACTCACTTGTGAGTTTACACCTCACAATTTGTGATACAAATGACAACGTTTAATGTTGTAGGACAACGTTTTCCAACATTCTTGTCGTAAACTTGTCGTCAGCTTGAATTGGCTCTGGTTTATTTGAACATGTCATGAATAAACTTTTTTCTTCAGCGTACACAGAATACAATAACCATACGAAGAATGACAAAAATAGAGTCATTTTCAGTTTCCGATTGAGGCTTCCGTATAACCAGGGAATGAATAACAGGGTTGCTTACTTTAACATGTGAACCACTGGTGGTGCAAGGAGGGTATTTTTATAATGCTACTGACCGACTAGTAGTCACAAACTCAATTTTCATAAATACTTAATGGAAGCAAAATGAAAGCACGATTCAGTTAATTAGTGTTGGCTATTTTCAAAATTGCTCACTGCAATTGACTTTAAATTTGAGTTGATAATTGAACGTTAGTTTACCCCATGATGTTAACGTTTTTATCTATGGTGTTAAAATATAGGTTGCTATCACTATGTTACGGAAAATAGTTGATAAAACAATAATAACATATTTTAATTAACTTTTACACTTTTAAAATTATTAGGCGTGAGATAAGAATTCATCAGAAATTGAAATGAAGTCTTAACGTTCTCACGTTCATATTTTTGTCTGCTTTGAGTATATTCTTTTATTTCAAAATTTGTAACGCATATATGAGAAATTAATCAGTCTTCTGATATTAGACTTGCTCCTTTTGCTCAATTCAGAGATGAATAATTTTAAGTGGCTTTCCGCTGTTTAGTCTCTTTTCAGATGAAGGAACCAATTCCTTAACACTCATCGCTTGTGCCTGGTACTGATTTAATCGTTTATCTCTGATTTAAATTACTGATTTCTTCAAAATCACCCATTCTGATTAAACTTTGATTCAATACCTGTTTCTCCAACGCAATTTAATTCCTTTTTCCATTGTTGGATACAGTCATCTGTAAATTTCAACAAAGTAAATATCGTTCATTTCTTTCTTGTTTTTTCTCAAGTTCCTCGACCAATGACATCGAAGGCATGGAACTTTAACATTATCATTAATCAAAACGTGTAGTATAGTTCAAATTTCTAAGCTGATTTATTTTAGCATTCAGTGACTGTTAGCTTAACTATTTTAAATCATGACTGGGAATTGGTAATCATTGTCAGCATCTTTCTCGAAAACTTCTTTCTTACAGCCGTGAAGACTGGAGCATTTAACTTGCGGCGGTAAAGTAAATGTTTTAGTTAGAGGGTGCACTAAATTGACGACGTAGACAGGGCATTAAACTCCTATGCCGTCGTCAGAGCATGATGCTGCATATCCTCATCAAGTACATATATTGTGAAAAGCTCAATGCTTTACAATGACCAGTTCGAATTGAAAGCCCAACTTTTAAATCTTTGCATTTCCATGCAGTACTTTCACTCAAATGTGGAAGATTTCAGTAAAAGGTTTCTTTAAAATTCATTACTACGCCAGATTTTTTAAAACTCAAAACTCTATCGGAAAAAAAACATGACATTACACTTTCATTTTAGTGAAAGTGCATTTCTTGCGACGTTTTAAGCTAAAAAGATTTTTAACAAGGTTTTTATGGAGTGGAAACTGATACATTGGCTAGGGAAAGTTCCCACGATCTTCGGTAAAAGACACGAAGTTGTGTTTACATGTGTTCACGCAGCGACGAGGCTTCAGTTTCTCTAAATTCACGGCGACTCTTGAGAATTGAGAAACAGTTCATTTCCAATAAAGCTCAAGCATGATATGTTGAAACATTGGTTTTTAAAATACCTTAACATTAAGATCTTTAATTGAAAACACAGTTCCTACTTCTTGGGCTTACTCCAAGAGCTGCTTCAGTGCAGAAGGCAGAAGTTTAGCCATAATTTTCCCCTCGAATGAAATAGGTTCCTCAAATGAAAGTGAATGGGATAGGTTCTGGCTCGACCGGGGGTAGCCGTCATTCTGTCCTGTCTTTGAATGGCAGTGATTTAAAAACCCATTATATGGTATGACAGGTATTAACTTGTATGTAATGAAATATTTTTTAATGTGATAATTTATAATTAACACTCTAGGTCCTTTGAATCAAGGATCGTGTCGGTACCCCACTGCACCTCCTCACCGTTAGCAGGAGATCCGAATGAATTATCAAATAATTGAATGCAAATTTTACACAGGTTATTGCCGATATTCTGTATATTTCTGCGACTGTAAAATCTCACAATTTCTACAAAGAGATGATAAAAAGTAGAGAAAAAATTTTTCACATTAATAGTTCACTAGCAGGACCCGTGGAAATTCTACGGACAATGCCATCTTTAAGCTATGTGGACCCGTGAAATAAATTCGGTCAATATTACCTTACCAATTCCAACATTACATATTCTAAACTAACGTATTCTAACATATCCTATCCTAGCCGAACCGAGCCTGATAATGTGTCGAATGTAAAAAATACCGTTGACTTATGAAAAAATTCCGTCAACATTACCTAACCTGTGTTAACCTAACCTATCCCAACCTAATGTATAAACTACGTTTATGCATTTCCACTCTCTCAGGCTCGGAGACCGAGAGCAGCGGACAAAGTTTAGTTTTATAACGAGGCCATGAAGTAGAAACGCCGGCTATGACCATTAGTCTCGGAGTGCGTGTTCTCAGAAGAACTGTATAATAAAACTCACCGCATTTAATATGACGATGTCGCTGCGCTGTTTAGCGCCAGCCATATAAATTTGTCAGGGACTATAAAATCGGAACATATCAATAGAAAAACGATTGCCTGCTTCGCTCGCCCCGACTAGAAACGAAGCGTGTGACCACGGGCTACGTTGGTCATGGCTGAGCTGGTCAGAGAAA
>JACJUY010000873.1:140602-166542 GCA_014220935.1 Platorchestia sp. MABIK | reverse complement strand
AGATGTGTCTGCTTGCGAGACGTGTCTGTTTGCTGGACGCGTCTGTTTGTCAGATGTATCGCACTGCAACACAAAGCAGGGTAAAAGATAATTTCAAAATTAAATTGAAAAAAATAGAGCAGCACGATTGACTAGTTTTCTTGCTCCTCTCGACATTGAGGTCTGTAACTTTCTGTAGCGCTGCATTGGGCGCACAACAATTTATTGAGCGAGATCGGAACTGCAGGATAACCTTGCCTCGCTGCACCCGCTGTGCTCAGATTTCGACGATTTTCAGCTTTTAGACCAACATTTCAATCATTGATCATCGACCTTACACCCAACGGAGCGAGAGAAGGAGCAGAACGCGAGCCATGAGCAGCAATAAGCAGGTCAGCCGCACACGTGTAATTATAGCACGCGCGCTGCTGCTTAGCTTCTCCTCCCATCGAACTGGAGGAAGCATAGCTCTTTTAGGAGAAATTTTGCGCCAGGGCCGACATATGCACTTTTGACTTCTTCCTTCTACCCCACAGTTCGCGCTAGCAAGTAGTGCAACTCAGAAAATCAACTCGACTGCAGACATTGTTCTGCTGATAAAATTACACCTTTGCTCCTGAAATCTAACGTTTCATCATACTGCTTCTCCTCAGGGGAATACAACTATTGTGTCTATGGGAATAAGCACTGCCAGGGAGAAAATGTGAGGTCCCATGCTGAGAGTTGGGAACTTTGTTTTTAATAAAGTATGTTCTTTTAGGTTTTGTCGGGATCCTCACTGATGTCTTGTTTTTTCACAGCTTTCGGCTTTCTTCTTCAACTAATATCTTGTTTCGTAGTTTTATTCTTAATTAACTTACTGTTTCTATGCGCAGAGGATCTTGTGCAAGAGCACACTTTGTTCATTGATTCTGCCTTTCTCTAATTAGCGCCATCCCAAATGCTGCTTTCATTCTTCCTCTCTTCGGAAAGCCTTTGTTGTAGTTATGGAGGCTTAAACCAACATCTAATCTAATCTCAAACTGCTTCCTGTAGTTCTCGCTAATGGGTCGTGCAAATCTACACGAAATTCAAGTCGACGGCTTGCTGAAATAGTTAATCTTGATGTTTCACTGCGTTGTTTATCATTGATTGTCGTCAACACTTGGGCTCCTGGAGGCCACCGTGGCCTAGTAGTCAAGAGCACTCACTTTACCAGGGAGGGATTCGAGGGTTCGAAGATCCCAAAGTACGAGTTTTGTGATTCCTTATGTTGGAAAAGGGCGATAGTTGGGCACCATTATCGTCTCTACTTATTTGAAATGGGTTTCGATACGACTGGTGGAAGCAGCTGCATCCTGACGTTAGTGACAAGGTGTTTCCAGAGCAAATATACAAGTTAATATGTGCCAATATGATCGGAATTATGCACCTTCTTGGAGTGAGATTCTTGAGAACACTTGGACATTTATGTTTCTTGTATATCCAGAGGGCCTTATAAGGTTCTCAGAGATGTCTTAGCAATTCGATGTAAAAATAGTGGTCGTGGTTATTAGGAAGAAATGGATTTAATTTTAGTTTGAATGAAAGTGACGATTTGAACACATCTCGTATCTCACTTTGTAAAGGAGATCTACATATTGAGTATCTCAAGCTTGTGTGACCGTAGTTTAGTGCGTGGTTCCTTTCATTCTTTTGAACTTTCGTCTCTTTTAAATCCTCATTTTCTTTGTGAGTACTCATAAAAATACTCATTTTCTTTGTGAGTACTCATAAAAATACTCATTTGCTAATACTATATAAGATGCGACGTGAGCGTCTGAACTTTGAAATACTGTGTGGAATCTATTCTTCAGTGTGTGAAGTTTGTTAAGCGTCACGAGAACATGAGAATTAGAAGTGTTTTTTTTCATACTCAAGACTGCTCAGATGTGAAGAATTAAATTTTCAGTAAAAAAGTATTCTGTTCCAAATATGCTTTCAGAAGCAACGTTTGAGCATTTGATGGCCGAGGTTCCGACCTTTAACGTTGAGCTCTAGACATCCTGTTTGAGCGCAAAACAACGTCGTTACATCTGGCTTAACTGCGTCAGCATTCTATGTCCAAATTTGATATATTTGTTTGTGTTACACCATTAAGCAATAATGTACTTTCTTTATCTAACGCTCAGATTCCAAAACTATTTTACAGTCTACGTGAAAGCGAAATAATCCGATATTCCACCAAGCTCTCGGCTGTTGTCCACCAATCGGTAAGAAGTTTTATTAGTTCTCACGCTATGTGCAATTTTTTGATCGACCCTATAGTTTTGCTGCTTTGTCTCCCTGATAAACCAGTTTATTTTTTATAAATGAACCAATATTAAGCACAAACTATATATTTTTTTAGACTTATAACATAGCATAAATGACGTTTCGAGTATCGACAGTGTTTTCTTAACATTTTGGTAAAGAGCTGGCAAATCGCGTTTTCTCAAATAAAATACGCAGGCAAACGATTGACCCGGAGAAATGATTCACAGCTAACATTATATCTGAGTGTAAAATAGAACAGTTTTTACAGAGGATCGAATTGGCAGAAGGATTCGTTCGCCTGGGCGTCACCTAATGAGAGAATATGCTGACCTACGAAGATAACGCACTGTCACTTCATTCTTTTGGCGAATAACCAGCAGGTCCAATTAACGCGCGGATCAATTAAGTTGATCTATGGGTGTGGATTACCTGCAAGATTCAGCGCACGCCATACCAACAAAACGGCTGGGACCAGACATAGCGGCTCTTTGTCTTCACCAGGGATGCAGATAAAGTCATAAAACGACACTGATGCTGGCTGCCGAGAGCAAATCTTCTTCTCTAATAGGCCAAGCAGTGCTTTAAACCATTAACCAAATCGTTTCATTCTGCTGCTCCACGTAAAATGTCGTCGGTTCTCGAGCTGATGCTCATTTAAGATCTTTTGCCGCATAAATTCTATGGAAATGAAGCTTGTACGCAGCTATTCGCATAGCGTTTGCTATATTTTATGACATTCCGAAATGCTTTCTCTGCTGTCTGGGGTGAACGCATGAGGGAGAATCTCTGGAGAGAATTACCATTGTGTGATTGTTCGGGATTATCGAGATACACTCGAGAATAATTGTGTCACTACTTTTTTGTGTACTTTGGGGATTGTCCCTGCTGAGGTCTTCGATGCTCCTGGCGAATTCAGAAATTAACGGTGTAAGAGTTGCTAACAGACTTCATCTTTTCCGTCTTACCATCTCCGTTTTCATGTGAGAGGTCGACTTTCCGTGTAGCCGGCGTCTTGCAAGAGTGCTTTCGCTTCTGTTGTCTATTTTTTCTCGATGCTCTTGTTCGGAACCGCTGAAATTCTTGAGCTCCCTATAATTGGCATGAATAGCCGATCTCACTGGGATGCTGAAATTTTAGTTCGTTCAAGCACTACAGAAGCGCCAGTTTGTTGTAGTGATCATTTGAATTAAGAAGCATTCCTTATATTCTTGAGCAGTTTATAAGGCACGCAATACATGAAATTAATGGTGAAAGTGTGTTGTAACTTCTGCATTAATTAATCTGTAAACTAATCACTGTTTTCGAACGCTGACGCGGTTATGAAACTTTTTCTCTGAGGGCGATGTTTTAAAATTAATTGATCTTAATGCAGACAAGTTCAAGATTTTACATAGAAGATTACCGTTGCCGACATGTTTGGCTCATTAATGTTCTAGCCAGAAAAATATTACGTACGTGACATGACTCCATGTCATTACACGAGAACGGCATTTTGAGCACAAAATTTCTGACGTTACAGGATTAAAGAATTCCAATCATCCTTCTGTACGCGAGTTTCTCAGTGTACCGGTAAAATTCTTTCATATAAGAATTATGACCTTCTTAATCCTCTCAAAGGAATAATTGTAGATAAATCTAATAAAAATAGTTTGCAATGGGGGCAAACTCGGTACCCTCCGTCACACTTCCAATTCTATCGAGATACCTCGGCTAATTGTTATCTTCAGGAGTAGGAATGAATTTTAGAATAATTTAAGATTATGTATATTTGGGAGTACAATATCGGAGAGTTAGAAGATTAATTTTATGACTATAGTTATTCGGAAGAACAGCAATATGAGAGTTTCATGGAGAATTCTTGGTTGTGTTTATCCGGATGAACACCAGTAGGAAAGTTCCATGAATAATTCTTGGTTGTGCTTATTCGGGAGAACAGCTATAGAAAGTTTTATAGAACAATTCATGGATATTTAAATTTAGGAGAACAGCAATAGGGAAGTTGCTTGCAATACTCTTGATGCCTTCCATGAGACCAATTCTTAGCACAATGATAAAGTCTGAACGCCAGAAAGTTAGCTCGAATCAAATATATTGTGCACTAACAAGCTCTAACTAATGTTTAGTCAGGAGAAAAGTTGTGTACACCAGAGTAGAGCCGAACAGCTCAGTATGCCACGAAGATAATTAGTTAATTCTAGATTACCTCGCAGCTTATATAGGTACTCCTGATTGTTGGACAATTTAAAGACCGAACCAATTAAGTTCTGATACACGTCGAAACTGGCAATTATCTGGGGCAATTTAAGCACTGAGATGGAAATAGAATCACCGCATTAAGATTGCTGCCAACTCACCGGGTAGGTGCGGTTCTGGAGACCGTTCCTTTCTCGCAGAAGTGCTCAGGCAGCGTGGTAGCGAAGCCGCGTCAGGGCTCTGCCAACAGCTACGATTCCAATCTTCTTAAAGTTTCAGGTCAACAGCTGCAATTCCAATCTTCTTCTTAAAGTTTCAGATCAACAGCTGCGATTCCAATCTTATTTTTTGAAGTTTTAGGAAGAGATTATTTGCAATCAGTGAAAATTTATCTCGTAGTTAATTTGATTACGCGCCTGTAGTTGGTGTACATTGATCCTTAGTTAACAAAAATACAAAAATAAGATCTTGAGATCAAGTCGCGAATGGTTAGGGGGTATTCCCGTGTCCGAGAAGCGGAAAACACTCGTTCGATCATTAAGTGCAGATAATTGCAGCTAAATAGAGTTGAGTTCGAGACATCGTTTGCGGCTATTTTTACTGATGGAAATTACTTACGTGTGTTATTAAGTAGCGACGCACACGCAAATCACTCTGCTGGCTAGTCTGCAATTCCAACACTGACATGAACTTTGAATTAGAAGATAGCATTCACAATTTTTATTTTGTTTCCTTGACTTTTAGTGGGCGTTCAAGTAGACTACTTGTGATTGTCTTATATTAAATCGAATATTATTTTATTTGGGTACTCCCTTGACATAGTAAAATGCTCAGTATCGGCCTACAGCCATGTGTAAACGTAATGCACCGCATAATAGATCAGGAACAGAAATCACTAGCAGTAATACAATACATAATGAATTCAAGGATTCTAAATTAATAGTTTTAAAATTGTAGTCAGTTCTGGCTTTGCCTACTGTGTGCCTTATTCAGGAGCCAAGCGTATGTACAGCAGCTGGAAATTATCGTATTATGGGTCACAGCAATACCTACTGAATCTTAAACTTACGTGCTGAATTGAGATCTTTTTGTACATGCGCAGTAACTCTTGTTTTATGAGTGGCGAATGAATTACGTCTTAGGTTCCACATGCCTTACTTCAGCACACTGTTCTTTTTAGCGCACTGTTTAGATACACCATTGTGCTGGTGCAAGCTTCTGGGTTTAGTATTTGAATCAGTGGTCTCAAGTAAAAGAAATATGTGAGTATTTCAAGAACAGTTGAGTCGATCTGAATTTTACGATTAACTATCAAATTGCTTCCGATAAATACAACTCTCCAGCAATGGAGCAGGTTCTACACCTGCCTTCAAATGTGGTATTGATTCCTTAAGGATGTTAATGACTTTAAGTACTGCATGATAGAACATTGTTAAAATCAGCATCGATTTTGACCCTATCGATCGTAAAAAATTTTTTAAGGTTGCGTCGAATGTTTCACGGTTCGCGAAATGCCTTTTTTGTACTTCAAAATTTCATTCCTTGGAGTGGTACAGAATTTAAGTCCTTTATGCTCCTCAGCGGAATACGACTATGGTGTATCAATGAAAATTAGTGCTCCCTCGAGGAAGAAGTGAGGTCCCAATCTGAACTTTTGGTAAACTTTTTGTTGAAATGAAATCAATTTTTGTTTTGATTCTTAACTACATTCGTGTTTTTCAGCAGTTATTTCATACTTCATCGATTTTTTATTTTGTTGCAAAAACTTCTTTCCAAACTTTGCTGTTTCCATGCGCAGGGTGGGGAACACACCTTGTGCATAGATACCGCGTTTCTGTAATTCCATACTGAATGGAGCCTTCCTCTTTCTTCTCATGAGAAAACTTTTGACGGGGTTAGGGAATCTTTGACTATTATTTTATTTTTCAACCCTTCAAGACAAACTGACAGTTATACGGATAAACAAAAACACTAAAAAATACTTTTATAAACTAAGACAGCAAGCGATTACTAAGACAAAAATTCAACTTTTAAGTGATTTTCTCAAAATTAAAACTAAAAAATAACTTCTTTCGTAGAAAGACATTAACACTGGCACCTGAGTGCGTCCATTTTCTCTCAAGAGCTTGCTATTTCATGCGTAAGTTCCACAGGCGAGATATTTACTTGTTTGAAGGCGTGTGTTCTGGTGTGATCGTGAGAGCATTAGGCTTTTTCACTAGAAATGCCTTATGTTCGGCATAAATTCATCTACTTTAAAGCATTTGAAGCCTCGTTACGAAATTCTTATTCATTTTATTGCGATGATTCAATTAACAATCACGTCATATGTTGTTGCATTTCAAAAGAAGTTGAAATGAACTCGACAAATGTGACATTTTTAGAGTTTTCACTCATTTCATGCTTTGTCTTCGTCCAGGTGCCGCAAGAATCTGCCCGCACCTGTTGCAAATATCTCGTATTGTCTTCTTTTGTTGGACTTGAAAACCTCGATAATTGTGGGAGCGATATGAACAAAATTTAAGGTTCTCTGGGGAAAAACGATTTATTTAGACTTACTGCGTGACAAACGGACCCTAAATTGACCGTCAATCACCTCAGCAACTAGTTACGGCACTACTCTGTAGTCGTGCCGTTATTCTTGGTTGGCTTTTTTGTACAACCCGGAATCGGTTTTGATGATTAATAATGCCTCAATGTTTTGTCCTCCTGAATTTTAATTGTTTTTGAAATTTCATTACAATGAATCGTTTTTAAGTGATAAATTCTCTATTTCATTTGTTGAGTCCCATGAAAATGTTCAATTTTGATGAAGTCCAAATTTTGGTCTGTATTTCCACCAACCAACAAGCTGAATTTTTATGCATTCCTCAATCAAAAATTTTGCTCACAATGTTTCCAATAGAGGTAGCAGAAAATACAAGCAGAGTTCAGACACGAGTGTTCGTGTCTGAACTGTGCGTGTATTTTCTGCTGCCTCCATTGGAAACATGACATTTCCAGTATGTGAGCTTTTTCTTGAAGGACGATTTTGTTCAATTTTCTTGCTGTTGGTGTCTTCGAAATTTTGAAATAATCTCCGGCGCCCAATTGCGACTTTGCAGGAGTTCAGAATATCTCTTATGGAAGGGCAAAAGGCGCGAGGTAAATTTACAGCCGCTGGCTCAGGTCGCTATTGCATCTCTCCCAATACCGCACGTGCCGCGTGATCGAGCACTCGTGCCGCCAATGTCAGTCGTGTCAGCATAGGAGTTATGGCTCCACGTTTCGCCCGTTTTCTTTCTGATTAGTGATTTTTTTTTCTGAACGTGAAGGCTTATACTTCATACTTGGCTGTCCCTCAGCTACAGATAGGCCTTCGGGACTTTTACCATTCGTCCCCAGGTCGCCTTTCTCATTTTTCATGCCTTGCTCGCTGTAATTTCTTTGTCTTTTCATCCTTTACAATTCTACCTTGTTGTTTTATGCGCGAGATATGTTGAGTGGGAATACATCTTGTGCATTGAATTCCAGTTTCTTACATGGCGAGGAGGTCTCAATCTAATATAAAAATAATTGTGATAATCCTTCGAAGTCCCGAACATCAACGGTGTAATTTACCTATATAAAGAATTACGCCTGCAACAATTGCGCCATTGAAGCATTGTTGTGATGAAAAGCATTCATTTACAAGCTCCCAAGAGATGGAACGTCATGAGAAAACTTTCC
Source organism: Platorchestia sp. MABIK (assembly GCA_014220935.1). Lineage (NCBI taxonomy): Eukaryota > Metazoa > Arthropoda > Malacostraca > Amphipoda > Talitridae > Platorchestia > Platorchestia sp. MABIK. The sequence goes on along the minus strand of JACJUY010000873.1, from coordinate 158,388 downwards.
TCAAAAAATTTAATGTCATCCTGAGATGTTTTGCATTCCTTAATGCTCAATATATATCAATATGAGTAACACTGAAACCCAGGTGCTGCTGCTGCCTATTCCTGTACAACGGTTATGATGGAGTTCCTGTTTTGTGAATGGGCGCGAATCTCGCAACGATGTTTCAGCATTTGTCTGCTTGTTGAAGCTGCAGTGCTCTTTGCTGCAGGAGAGAGGGCGAGAGAGTTGAGGCGAGCACACGTCAGGCCAAGAAACCTACAAATAACAAAAGTTAACCACTTTTTTCTGTTGAGGGAGCGCTTGCTGCCCAATAGAGATTGTTGACTCGAGCAAATCAAGAGGCAAAACCCGACAAATTTTTCTCCTCTTCAGTGGTCCTAGTCTTGAAGTACAGGTCACCCTTGCCCTTGGTAGGGCAGCTGTGATAAGGAGCTACATGCCGCGCTCAAGATTGACTTAGGGAGGAGTGCCTTCAGAGCACGGGCCGCCTTCTGTTCTGCCCTTCCAGCTGCGGTTGTGGTGGGACCAGCCACGTCGGCAGACGAGACCAACTCCTCGGTTCGTAGGACTTGAAATCAGCTGAATATCGGGAGGAACTGATCATAAATGAATACTGGCCCCTTATGGCTCGTCGGACTTGAAATCAGCTGAATATCGGGAGAAACTGATTTCAAATGAATACTGGCCCCTTATGGCTCGTCGGACTTGAAATAAGCTTAATATCGGGAGGCACTGATCACGAATGAAATCTGGCCCCTTACGGCTCGTCGGACTTGAATGCAGCTTACTGATCCCAAATGAAAATTACGGAAGTTTGCATTGCATGCTTGTGCTCAACTAACTCGTAGTAACCCTTCTTCCTAAACCTGATAATTCGCATGAATTCATTTGGGGTTTGTGATATTTTTGAGAGGAGGAGAGCGCACACTTTTTCTCTCCAATTTGTGGCTCTTTAAAATTACACCGGAATTATAAGTTCCCCTGATAACTAGGTACATCAAACTACCGAAGGTTGATGTTTCGTCCCATTGACAATTACATTGCGGAGCTGTTACGCGTCTGCTGGTAAAGTGAGTGTCAAAAATTCAGCCTAATTTGATAAGAATCCACTAAATTTCTCTGGAAATAATTTTTTTCGAGCAAGATCTAATTTAAATACGTAACACGAATCCTACGATCTTCATCACTAAAACATTCGCACACTTCATTTTGTCACTTCATTTTTGTCATAAGTGAAAAATTCTTATTGTATTGCCTGAGTTACAGAGGTACGCAACTGAGTGTGGGTCTAACGAGGAAATTTTCCCAACCGCAGTGATTGTTTTCATTGCCTTAAGGGTTCACTTTTTTAAACAACGGACTGAAACGGTTTCGAAGTCACGAGACAGCAATTTTGCTGCTAAATTCTTAAGAAAAATGAATTTCTGTCAAGCAGAATAGGAAATTTACATCCGAATGTGCAGAAGTTGTACTTTATGTCCTTTTCTTTGGCATTCTACTCATCACTTTTTTCGGAACGTGCTGAGATTTTTTCCAATTTTCTTCCTCGTAAGGGCAAAAGAAGCATGTGGATATTTCTTATGGATCAATTAGAATAAATTGTGAAATATAGAACAATAAAATAGAAAGTAATAGAGTACTACAGCTGACACGAGCCGAGTGGCCAATTTACAGGTCGCCATGACGTCCAAAACTGGCGCAGTACCAAAGCAGTTCGAGGCAGTAAAGTTGGTACAAACAACATGTTTGGCCCCTCAGGGGGATAAAATTATTATATCTATGAGAATTAGCGCTTCAAGAGGGATTATGTGAGGTCCTGAGCTAAAAGTTAGGTAGGCCTTCTTTTTGTTGAAATGAAATAGATTATTTGTTTTGTTACAAACCATCTTTTTTCGGTTCACTGCTGTCCTGTTTTTCAGCACCTACTACTTTCTTCTTCAACTTTTATCTCCTATCATGAACTTCTTTATTAGCTTACTGTTTTTATGCACCTTGTGGGTAGATTCCGCGTTCCCTTAACTCCATGCTAAATGGTGCCTTCATCCTTCCGCTCTTTGAACATCTTTATTGTGGTAAAGGGAGGGTAAAACTTTCTTATAATCAATCAACAACATGTTTGCTTTCACAGAACGTTTTTTGCACAGTGGCTGTTTGCTGCTGCAGTAATTCCGTCGATTAACTTCACTGAGCGGCACTGAACTGCAGATGGGCGGGTACACAGAACTCATGACTATTTATAAATCGTGCCATCTGGCAATGCGCACTGTAATATCTCAAGTTTGATTCGTAAGGCACGAAATTATTAGCGGCTGCATATTATCTGCGCCATACCCTGAACTATTCGCACAATGAATTGCTTTAAATCGATCCTTAAGTGCCCTATTGACCCAATCTGTAAAAGCCATTGGGGAGGCATTGCGCCGATTTTTTACCGATTACGTAAGTCCCATGCCCACATCCGCCATGCACGGACACTTGAATAGTCCTGAGGAGACATGATAACGTTCACAATCACACGCACGTGCAAATACGCACCGACACATTCGATTTGCTGGTAGGCAATCCTTAGTACGATCAAGTAGTCCTCCTCTGTGTTTATCGCGCGATCAATGTAAACGTAAGGGGACTTGAAGACCTTCCCGGAAGCGGGTCAGTTGGTTGCTTAGTCTTGTACCGTATGTAGTCTTGGAGTAATTTACCCAGACTATGCTGTGGGTGTTTTTACTAGCAAACTTTCAAATGCGCGTCCGAAACTATTGCTATCGCTTCGTTGCATATCTGGGATCAGAATGTCGCCATTGAGCTTACGCTTTTCTTGGACTGTATTAAAGATTAACGCTCTGATCCAGTGACTGTGTACAGGCTTAGTGTGGTTTATCTTCCTCTGATACGAGCGGGGTGACCGTCATTTGACGGTGAATTGGATTGTAAACTTCAAACTTCCGAAGTCTTTATAGCACAGATTGGATTAGTTTACAAGGGGCAAGAGCCCCTCATTCTCGCACATAGCCTCACATGAACAAGTCCGGAGCCGAGCCTCTCAATGCAGGCCGGCGGTGACAGAGCAGCAGCTCACAGAGCTGCGATGCAATGCTGTGAAGCCACCGATGCTTCAATGACTAAGCTCTACACTGTTGAGTGCGTTCTGGGGTGGGACCATTTGTATGCAACTGTTTTCCTTGTTTTCGTTTGTAAATTTTATATTACTGATCTTTTCAAACGCACCGGTGAAAAACAATTTCAACTCATTCTGCAATATGCCTTCGACTTCTTCGTATTTTTTGGCGCTACAGTGATTGTAATTAACTGGAATAAATTTCTAAAGGTCTCTCCCGTAAGTCTGCCATTGATTTGATGCTAATAACTGCCTTCACTGCGTTCCGATGTACTCCACTGAAGCAATACCACAGTAGCCTTCCTTCAATGATGTGTCGCGTCTGCTTCCACAGGGAAGATGCGAGGTTCTGAGCTGAGGGTTAGGTGGGATTTTTTGTTTGTTCATACGGAATAGATTTTCTTATTTTAGCTCTGATCATATTTTTCGGTTCACTGATGCCCCTTTTTTCAAAACTTGACACTTTCCTCTCCAACTTTTACCTTGTTTTATGAACTTATTTCAATCTTGCTGATTCGGTGCGCTGCGTATGGGAGACACACATTGTGTATAGATTCCTCGTTCTTTTTATTCCATACATGATAGTACTCACCTCTTTTATCTTTTGGGAACACCTTTGTTGTGGCTTGGGAGGGATAAACTAAATCATCTAATCTGTCTCGCCTGTGTCGCGACTGATCTTGAGCTTCTTTTTGTGCGGTCTGTCAGACCCACTCATTTTGCGTCAATAGAGCTGCCTCCGGGCGATGCTATTCTAAGCCTTGCACTGCCCTCATAAAAAGTAGCCGTGATGATGCAGAGATTTCAGTTCATGTAGAAGTGAACACGATGGAAGCGAATGCAAACGTGAGTAAAAAGAGTTTGCTCGTAATGTTTACTTCTATGCCAAGGATTGTGGAATTGATTTCCCATCAGTTTCTCCTTAAATAATTCAAATGTCTAATAAGCTGCTATACTTACCATACGATACTCGGAATGTTGGTCTTAATCCGCCACTGTTTTGAGGTATCGCCGTATGACGATGTGGCAGCTCTGCAGAACACGTCCCGAAATTGCGTATCAGGGATACGTCAGCTTGTGCGTCAGAGAGATCATAGCTTTTGCAGGATGGTGCTCAATTTTGAGCTGATTATTGTAAGAAATTAGGCACTCTGAACTTTTTCTGCCGGAAGCACTTTAGATATTTCTGAGCTACCAATTACTGAGCAGAAATAACTGGATTGCTTATACGAGTAAGACATTGGCTGCCACTGCGTACTAATTTTTCAGACAAGGTGACACTTTTTCGTCGAGCTAAGATATGATTTGCGGTAGAGTGCAAATTTTTTTCGTACATCTGTGAGAAGGGCGTCTTCTCCTGACCAAATATTTTATTCTATCAGAAGCTCGACCGCCGCGTCATCTTGCGTATAACGCGCAGTTTTTATGCAAATCCTGCGCACCAATGTACGCCTCTTGTATGCTTCTCCTCTCGGAATGACCTCTTTTTTGCGTGCGTAGTTAAATTAGCATAGAAACTGTTGATCTCCTGCCCACACTCTTCATTAAATTCAATGCCCAAACGAAGGGCCACAAAATTTTTTTCGTGGAGGTGCACGAGGCGGTGAAAGGGTTAATGCCTCACTGTGAAGCATTTTTGTGCCATGCGCTGAGACGAACTGAGATGGCGTCATTATGCTCAGCTATTTTACCTGGCTCTGGTAGCACTGATACCACCGGCATCGGCGGCGGAAACTGATACCATGTCGGCATCCCTGCTTTGGTTAGTCCATCTCAGACAGACTGCTTCAAATAAGTTTTATGTCACAACAGAAACGGACTGGAAATTTTTGGTATTGGCGTTCACTTCTCCTACCCTCGAACGGATCTGTTTTGATTGGTATCCACGACGATGCACTTTGTCATTGGATTTTAATAAAGCTTTAGGACACAGTGCCCACGCGGAACTTGTAGGAGTGGTAATCACTCTTAAGATTGTAGACTGGAATTAATTCAAAGTATAATTTCAAGTTGATCATATTATAATGAAGACCTTAGATTGTGTCAGGCGACTGTGAAGTTTTCGGTGTATTATCTACTTTTGCATCGAGTTTCAATCTTAACATTTAATTGAGAGTTAGATATTAAGGTGTTACATTTGCTCTACTAAATTTTGTTGTTCTTCTTTCCAGCATATCATAGGAGTATTTTTGCATATTTTCCCATTCGACTAAAAAAGCGTAAGGTTTGTTGTATCTTGTTCAAAATCTTTTGATCGCTCACGATCTCTAGGAAATGAAGTTCATGCTCCAATCTTGGAACATGCGGTAGGTGAATCATATACGGTTGGCTTTAAGGAATTTGAAGTGAAACCGTGTGGGATATCACACTCATGATCGGTTTTTGAGAAGGTGCCATCAATTTCAGTCCTCCACGGCTATAATATTTTTCCAGTAAGCATTAACATAAAATTATAGACATGTAAATGAAATATTTGAAATATTCATATACCACAAACACGCACATTTTAACGAGTTAGATATTAGAATAAGCTCATCTAATAGGTGACAGAATTAGCATTGTGAACCAAATGGGCAACGATGCTTCTCTGGCAACCTATAAAGAGATGAACAAATTTTGCTTTAAAATATGTTAAATAACATAGTGTACTTGGGTTCTTAACTTAGAACTAGTTTAGCATATAAGACAGATATGCTAATATCATGCTCAGAGAAAGTACGCTTAAATATTCTGGTCAACGTTTTTCTTCATCAGAAGTCTCGTTGCATTTAATGGTCGCTTTATAGCCCGAGGTTTATCTTTCCCATTTCTCATGGTGAAGGCTAGTGTTTAGAAACGATACATTGTTCGATTTTTTTTGGTTAGCTTCCAGTGCTTATTTTGGCCTTATTTACTTTTCATTAGTTCAGTAATTCGAGAGCACGTAAGTTTCAAGCTTACTTTTGAAGGCAGAGCAGGTGGGCGTATGGACAATAGCAAGAAGTGTCAAATTTCAGAATTGGGGAACAGCGAAAAGAAAGCCATTTTGTGATCTGGCTTTTGGGTGATGAGGGAGAATGAGGCTGCTTCCATTTCTTGACAAGAAGTCTTGGTAGTCAGTTTGAGAGCAAATTTGACAACGAAAATGAGAGATTTCGTTAGCATTATGTATTTTGTGCATGAAACTTCCAAGAAGAAATCGATTTTAATCAGACAGTTTTAAAATTTGTAAGCTCTTGAACCGATCTTTAATGAGGGTGTTGCCCCTCATGGAGATACAACTGTTGCATCTATGGGAATTAGCGCTCCCAGGGGGAAAATGTGAGGGCCCGAGCTGAGAATTAGGTAGGCCTTCTTTTTGTTGAAATAAAATGTCTTTTTTTGTTGTGTTAAGGACCACCTTTTTTCGGTTCACTACTGTCCTGTTTTTCAGCACCTCTGACTTTCTTCTTCAACTTTTATCTTATTTCATAATTTTTTTTTCTCAACTTACTGTTTCTGTGTCCCTTCTGCATAGATTCCTCATTCTCTTTTCTCCATACTAAATGGTGCCTTCCTCCTTCCCCTGTTTGATGCGCTCTTTTTTGTAGCGGTTAGGGAGGCTTAAACTAATATAAAATCTAATATAATCTAATGAGGGTGTTGTATTCACAGTTTGAGGTAGCTCTAGTAATCTTTTTTTAGCACTGTGAATATTTTGTCGTTCATATTTTTGTCTGGCCATATCAGGTTATAATGCCATAGTGAACGTATGGATAGATCGGTGCACTGCAACCCCTCAGGGGGATACAACTATTGTATCTATGGGAATTAGCGCTCCCAGGGGGGCAATGTGAGGGCCCGAGCTAAAGGTTAGGTAGGCTTCCTTTTGTTGAAATAGAATAGGTTTTTGTTTTGTTACGGACCAACTTTTTTTCGGTCCACTGCTGTCCTGTTTTTTCAACACCTACTACTTTCTTCTTCAACTTTGATCTTGTTTCATGAACTTCTTTCTTATCTTACTGTTTCTATGCCCTTTCTGCATGGATTCCGCGTTCCCTTAACTCCATACTAAATGGTGCCTTCTTCCTTCCTCTCTTTGGATCGCCTTTGTTGCGGATAGGGAGGCTTAAACTAACTAATAATCTAATCTAATCGGTGCACTGCAATGGGTTTTGGTGCTTCCTTTGGTTGGGTATTCATGACTTAGTGTAAACTTTTGATGTATTTAAACGGCTTTATACGTATGTATTGATTAATATGATTCTTGAAGGTCAATTTCAAAATAAAATGTTGGAGACTTAGCTATCATACAAAACTGCAATTTTATAAGAAGACCTTATTGAATGTATCGTGCAAATGCCATTGCGCCTGATCATCTACTTGCATTGAAGTCAATTCAATTCATCTTGAAATCGATTTATATCAACAGAGCTACAGAAATTAAACTCTCAGCAAGACTGAAAAACCTACAAGAAGATGTACCAATAACTCCATTTCCAGGCACCCGTGTAACCTCAGTGATAGTTTCTCACGAAGTTCTCACATGACACTCTATCCCCACTTTGACTTCTCTAATATTCTCCTCTTTAAGCTTCGTTTCATTACGACTTATCACACGCAGTTACATCTGTACCACACTCTCAGCTCTGAATGACAAAGAAATTGCAGTACTGGGTCGAAAAGCCCTAGAGTTTTTTTTCGAATTGAGCGGCTCATATCAATCAAATAGCATGAGGTACTTCAACCCTATTTATTCCACGAAAAATCTGTTACAGGGCATTGTAATTTTCCCTCGCGTTCACATGCATTACAGTTTTTAATCCAATTTTACTCCGCAGATTAATCAAATTGTTCCAAATGCTTTTTTCGCAATAATCTTTCCACGGCATACTTGTACAGAGCATTGCAATTTTTCCCTCAAGTGACTCTAGTAATGATGCCATCTATGGAAAACTGGGTGCCAAGGAAGAAGTGTCGGGAGCCTAGTTTTTGTACTTTCAACGTCCGGTGCAGAGCAGGACAGTTCAGTGGATGGAATGAAGTTTACGATGATAAAAATTGAGAAAAAAGTTCTTCAGGAAAACTTTTGTTACCCGTATTATTTCGGTAGCATGTAGAATGAGTTTGTACAATCATTTGACTATAAGTGTTGTTAACCGGAAATTTTTGGAAATGTGTGGAATAGTATGGAGAAATGTATTAAAAAATAATTATTAGCGTAAAAAAGTTGGTGTCTCTTCAATGATGGACAACTTATAGAGATTTCGCTAACGTCTCCCGAGAAGAAGAAGTGAAGTCACGAGCTGAAGGATAGGTAGGCCTTCCTTTTGTTGAAGTATAATTTGATTTTTGTAGACATTCTTTTTTCGGTTCTCTGCTGTTGTTTTTTCAGCATCTCTAACTTTCTTCTTCAATTTTTATCTTGTTTTAAAAAATTTCTAAGCTCTCTGTTTCAATACGCAATGGATCTTGGCATGGAAACGCACTTTACGCATTGCATCTGCGTTCCCTTAGCTCCATACTAACTGGTGCCTCCATCCATGTTCTCTTTGGATCACCTTTGTTGTAGTTAGGGAGGTTTGATCTAATCTAAATCATCCGTAATATTTGAGATGCAAATAAGATCACAGTAACTGCTAAAGTTTCTATCCACACGTATAAAAACATTGATGAAATTTATTCTTCATGCTCATATTCTAGTGCCTAGAACGCATTTTCTCGTAATGGCTTTTGCTGATTTTTTTTGCTGCATTTTATGGTTGATGGCGCCTTAAATTTTGGGATTAGCCATTTAATACACGTTGCACGACTTTGTTTTCCTTGCGATGTCGTGTATCGTCAGTTTTATACAAGGCAACAACATGAGTTTCTGGTTATTTTTTACATGAAAAATATTGTTCAAGGTGTTTACGCGTGTTTGACTTTGCATTTCATGTTATCAATATACGGAAATTGACATTGGGTTGTGCATTTGTTTTCTGACTCCTTTTCTGATTACTGGATACTCATTATCACGAGGGAAAGTTACACTCCGAAAATTGACTATAATCTCACAAAAATAATTTAGGAAAGCACCTGGGGTATTTGTTATTTATTTTCATCTTCCCTATCGCAGTGGTTATAATTCATGTTTCACGGAATATTGTCGTAATAAACTAATTTAGGGTTTAAAGACATTAAATTAATTTAGGATTTTCTTCAAAATAACTTTGACAGATCCCTTTTCTCGCTTATTACTCAACACAAAGGCTGAAGTTCACAAATTTCTACTCATAATCATTTTTTCCAAATTGTAGTTCACTGAGGTACTTTTACCCTCGATACCCTGCGCAACTCAGCGCCACAGCCTGGCTTGCAATCGCCGAACGTCTAACATTGTTAATCGCACTCATTACTCTCTCATCTAAAGGTAGTATAACAGTGCCAGCTGTACAATTGGGTACTAACACGCGGTCTCTTTGAACATTTCACAAGTGATTAGAAAAACTTCGAAGCGTGCGGTGGCAAGCTCTTCGGACAGCGTTTAGTGTAAAGGCTAGCCATGCTGTATGGCTGGCACTTATTCCCTCATCTCCATTCCTCGCCCGAATTATAGACTTAGCCGTGAAATTAAGCATTGTGCTGCTACATGCGCTATGTTAAATGGTAGCCAGATCGAACCAACAAGACAGAAATCAGTTCCCCTGGGGCTGGCGAGCATGATTAATTCAGGTCAGTGTTAGCTAAGGCCGGTCTTCATGGCGTGTTCTTGATGAACTTATTGCGAGCTTTGGCTTCCTCTCTTGATGTTATAACTCACAAGTTTTTGTGCGTTAACACTGCTCAGCTTCTATGTTCAGTTTATGATCGATATAAATACACACTAGGGTGCATATGATGAAGTAGAATGGATTAGGAATGACGGAGTGGGATTGCATGCTCTGAATTTTCAACGAGATTCTCCCTGTGACTGATTTGAAATTTCGTTGTTAAAAATATTAACGTAATCTTAATTAAAGGAGTACTTTTCATAACTCAATTGTTTTCAGGAATTTAACTTAACAAAGCCACTCCCAAATGGAATTGAGAGTGTTTGTATCAAATTCGTGCTGCTTTTATCAAAGGTTTGCGCATAAGCCCGCACTACTCTGAAAAGATGCAGAAAGAGAAATTAATTACCGAGCGCCACCGTCGGCCTAGTGGCCAAATTTTACCTTTTTTTTAAATTGAACGAAATAGAAAGAGTCTTTTACAATGTCTAATGGAGCTGAACATTATTTCAAGATAAGATGCATTTAAACTAATCAAATATTATTTTACAGAAAAATACAATTAAAATTTGCTTGATTAAAACCTTGCAAACATGAAAGTACCCAAGAATAATTTGAGGCGCATAACATTTTTTTCAGTTCAAAAAAAGGACACTCAGCAGCTCCTTCAGACTACCATTTGTTTCGCAGCTCACAGAATCTTTTGGAAGAAACGGCTTTTGCAACACAGTAGATGTGGAAACTAACAATTGTGAGTTCTTTGAATCAAATCACAAGAATTTTACAATAATGGTGTCAATAAGCTTGTTAATAGATGGAAGGAAGTCATAGATAATCATGGAAAGTACATTGATGATTGAATCTTTGGTGATGGAACATTTGGTCATTGGTTTTATTTATTCAAAATTCACTGATAAATAGAGGTGTTGGCTACCACGATAATAAAAACTTACGTCCTATGTGATAAAGTTAGAGATAGGTAAAACTGAAGTAAAAGTTGCAATAAAACGCGAAAAAACTGCTCAGTCGAATAGCTGGGATATTAAATGAAAGCCTCAGAGAAGCGAGCAGGAGGATATCAGCCTTTCTTGAATGTGCCATCACGCTCCTCTCGGTCCCCAGGGTTTACCTCGCGAGTCGAATGGAACATGACGACAGAAACTAGCCGACTGGCCCATACTCGGATCGCTACACCGATCCCAGGTCGCCAGACATCAATCACGCGCAGGTACCAGAGTAGGAGTAGAGTGAGATATCAGTCTCATAGTCAGTCTTCAATTTTCACGCACAGGTGGAAAAGTTTGTTTTTACTCATGAAACTGGCTGCTTAACAGACGTATGGTCGAACGATTTGACTACACTGTGTGTTGACTTCGTTCAGTGAGCGTTGTGGTAATGCCCTCATTAGTGATGAGTATAGGTCAGACAACGCATTCTGCAATAGATCCATGTTTTTGGCAAAAAATTTCTTTTTCTTCTCGTAATGTCCTCGAAGAAGTTACTTTTTGTAATCTGCGCGTTGTCGATGGAAGCGAAGTGTGCCTCTCTTGTGATTGAAGATCCAGTACTTTCATCTTGTCAAATTAATGTTTACAGCGTTTACTCCTCAATATATCTCTTTAACTGCGCATCAGTCCCTAAATCTAGCCCCTGAGATGAGCTGTTGCTGCACACGAGCTGGCTAGTGGAGCTCACGTGATAGCTGGACGATAATTTATTGGAAAATAATGAACTCATACGTCAGGTTCTCGACACCTGCAAAGCGCACATTTCCACTAAATTGCCGAACGTTTAAGACGATAATAGGTTTGATATTTCTTGCTTATTCGAGTGAGATTGGATAATAATTTAGCTTATGAGGAAAACGAATCAAATATTCAGCTTTCATTTTGCAACAATATTGTGCTTATTTCTCACAACAAAGTAAATTTCTGCGTTTTTTGTTTTATCTTAAAAGTAATGAGACTCTGTTCCCATCTTAACATAGAAACACGAGCGCAGCTCTTCTTTTAAACGAACTAACATAATTTCCATTTGTATTTGAACAATTGTGTAGGTCTCTTATGCTACTCTGCCCGAACACTAGGAATTGTAAAAACGTTGGGGTTTTTCTACACTTCTACCCTTCTTACACGTCACTGCAAACGTCAAAGCGGCTCTGTAGGCTCAGTGTGCATGTTCTTAACCAGTGAAGCGAGTCTCACGACTTGACCCCATTGAGAAATTTTTGGAAAGAATCGATAAGAATTGGGAAAAGGACCAGTAAAATCTTGGAGAACTGGAACATAAATCGAGAATAAGAAATAAGCTAAAAAGTTTTGGATTAATACTGTCTTCTCATGCCTAACAAATTAATGATATTAGGTCCTTGGGAAATTAAGATAGAGAGAAGTTAAAATTGCGTTGTACGAGATTGCGGTATAGACGACGTTAGGTTGAACAGAATAATTTGATTTCTTCAGAAGTAGAAATAACGTCGGTATATTTCATGATAATTATACTGACGGCATTCTTGGCCAGTGTATGATTTATTAACGCTTTTCACACTTTTCACAAAGCAATTCATGAATCAAAATATATCGAGTATTTACAAACATTAAAGACTTAGTTTGATATTCAGTTAATTACCTTGCAAATAAGAAATAAAAATGCACTATACGTCTGATCGATTGGAAGTAGTGCTGTAGTGCTGTGAAGAACTTTAGCCTTTTATAGCACTGTGATTTTCTTCCATTTATCACATTTATACCCAGAAATGCGTCGATTTTAATGGCCACCAGTTTGAACATTTTATCTAGCCTTTAAAGCATTTTTTTTACGAACAAATAACGTAATACGTTTAAGAGGAGTTACACTATCCTTTTCCCTACATCTAACTTCGTACAGTAGAAAATAAATTTTCATTGACAGTCCAAAGTGAGTACACACTTTTTTGCAGCACCCTGTAAGTGAATACTGATTTGCAGCGGTCTGCTCAATGATATTCAAAGGCACATTTTAATCGTGTGTGATGAGTTCCCAATTTAATAAACAGTCGCACCTGAAACTTCATAACCGCTCTTCCTCAGATGCGCTGCAGTGCGAGTAAATTTTTCTGTTCAACAACGACTTGAAGTGGATCAGGAGTCGGTCAAAGTGTCGCTAAAATTAATGCATTCGACATCATACGTTTCGCGTGTTGGTTGTCCATCCCTCTGCCGCAGGTTGTCCTGATGCAAATATTGCGTTTCAAAAATAGCCGTGTTTCCGATCAATGTTCTCTTTTGGGATGCATTTTGAAATATCTTAGTAGGTGAATGCCTGAAATTTTCATTTTGTGGAGTCCCTTAATTTTTACCAATTACGTGACACGACGGTTCGAGTTACCATTGCAGCCATCTTCGTTTGTTCTTGGGCTGCGATCATAACGCTTGGAAATAGAGCAAATTTTTGAACTTTCTTTTCACGAGGGCACAATAATCACAATTTTTTTAAAATCTAACTACCGTTGTTTTTAAATGGATAACAATTTCCAAATCTTCCATCACACGTGAAGCTGCACCTCGGCTCAGGCGATTTCGTAAGCTGACGTCTGATTATGTCATGCGCAGCTGAGGGCAGCGGAGGTCATGCGAGTCCAATTAAAGTCGCACCCTCGGAGTTTATTGCTACCGTATTTAATATGCGCTCCCGTTGGCGTGGCGCTTTACAGTTTCAACAGTAAGAAATGCTTCAAAGACACTCGTTTTGAGAGTATACTGAAAGCTTCCTATACGAAAATGCATCTTCTGTGTTACAGCATTATGCAGTTATTAAGACCCTGCGTCGATTATGAGAAACCAAGTTCTCCGAGAGATCGAATTAGGTTTTGATCATAAGTTTGAGGCTGGACGACGATCTGCACTTGAATGGCAGATAATTTGCTCGTTGCCACTAGATTATGTTCCATGGGGAGGTCCGGGAGTTGCAATTGAGGGGCAGTTTTGTTTAATAACTCGTTTCATTTAATATGGTAATACTTTTTAAGGATTCTATTAAGTATCATTGATAGACATCTTAAATGGAGTTTAGGAAGAACTCTACTGTGTATTTAGATGCGAGAGAAAATAATAGCTATATATGTAAATGGGATGAAGTTTTTAAAGGTCAGGGCTGGAGAATTAAGCTCGTTATCCCGAAGCTAAATTCGGTTCAACCGCTTCCTTTCATCATCATCCTACTGCTGATTAGAGAGCATTGGTTATCACAATAATTTATAGTATTTTAAACCGGCTTTTGTTTTCTCTTATAAGTTTTTTCACTGTTTGATCGAAGCGTGAATGTTTTTAATTTGCAATTTTTACCTTTTTATAGCAGGGATTTGCCTAAGTTCCTACTTAGTTACAATTACGAGAATCTTCTAACTCATTGAAATGAATATCAAATTCTGATGTATTGCGTCATAAAATGGTGAAGATTTTCCGGTGAAGTATTCTCCCTCAAACTTTCTCACAAGTTTTCTTATTTTTAAAGAGCTTTTATTTATTGAAGAGCTTTTACTGCCAGAATTCAAGAGACAGCTGCTAAGCATTTAACAAACACACTTGTGTAACTCTTGAATGACTGAATGCTCTCAATGTACTAAAGACCTTTCTGAAATTCGTCTTGCGTAAAAATCGATGTATATATAACAAAGGTTAATGCTGATATGTCATCGAGCTCTCTAGAATCTAAAATAGAGGCCTTGAAATACTCGTGCTGTGTTAGATAAACACTACAAGAGACTAGAATTTATGACCACTGAGGAGAGTTGTAATTCCATAATGCTAAACAACGGAGTTTTTGGTGCTGTGAAAGTTTTTCATTATCAAACGTTGTTTTCTGTTTCTGTTTATATGCCTTACAGGTTTGGAAGCCGGTACTTGACGTCAACTGCTAGCTACGGATGTTGAAGGTTAATGCCCTCAAGCTAAACAGTTAATGTGAAGTGACGCAGTAATAATTGGCTTAAAAAAAGAGTACATGAAGTCGAAATCGATCTTGCATTTTGAGTTTCCAAGGTACATCAGGTGTTTGGATTTGTGTACTAAGATTTCAAAAGAGAGAACGAAAGGCATTCAAGTTAGGGCAGGGTTGACCTATGGCATTGTCATTTTACTGTAAAGTGTAGATCTGAATTTTTGTAACATGGTTCATTTAGACAACTGGACTCTATTTTGCGTTCACGTTCAAGTAGATTAGATTGTAGAGTATAACGATCACAAAGATGTGTAGCGAGGGAGGAAGAAGGTGGGCATCATTAAGTGTAGAATAAAGAGAACGGGTAATCTATGCACAAGGCTCGTCACCAAGCCCTGTGCATAGAAACGAAAGTGAAAGAAGTTTGTAAAACAAAGGAAAAAGTAGAAAAATATGTCAGGTATCGGAAAAGGACAGCGCGAAATCATTGAAGATGGATGATTCGTGAAAACACAAAAAAAACGTTCTTTTTTAGAGAAAAATACCTACCTGACTTTCAGCTAGGGATCTCAAATCTTCCTACAGGGACTGCTAATTCCTAATGATACAATAAATGTATTCCCTTATGAAGTTCAGTTTTAAAACTATCATTATAATTTAGACGAACCTATTTTGTCCCTCTGTAAAAAGGGGAAATTAAAGTTACAATTGATGTTAATATTTGGAATTGGAATTAAAACATTTAAAATCGGAATTAAAATAGTTTAAATTAACATTTGAATTTGTTTTCATCTTGGTGATCTTTGCCAATTATTAAACAAGATTTTCTAATTACTCTCCGTACAAAACCAAATTCTTTGCAAATTGCAGCCACCACCTTATCCACAGGGTACTGAATATTTGGAAAAAGTCTATTGCACCAAAAACCCTAACTTACAAAGGTTCAGTATATATGTAAAGTGGAGAAATTCATGGCAAATTAGAGCCGCCACCTCATTGACAGTGAATATAATATCTGAAAAAGAAACTATTGCAATAAAAATGCAAATTTCCCAACAATCGTATAATGTTGAGAGTAAAAATTTCAAAAAGTAATGGTACTTTGAGTTTAAGTACTTGACCATGATCTAGTGGTCACCCATTGCAAATTCGTTGTCCTCCGCCATGTAAACACATGGCCAGGGAATGCCCAATGTATCTAAAATATATTTCTCAAAATTCACAAAGAAGTTTGTACCGCTTAACTGGACATGACTGGAAAAGAATTGAAGGTTAACATGACTGGAAAAGAATTGAAAACACATTTACCCTGAAAAATCGTAAAACGTTTTTGGTATCAAGTTTAATTGATGATATATTAAAAACTTGTAGTGTGAAATTACCTATTTCTAATATCAGGTTGCTAATTAGATGAAAGTTAGCTGGAATTGAGCTTCCCTTGGGCCCAAACTTTTATTCACTATAATATAATATCAAGCTTTTAAATGACTCAACACGTTTTCCAATACGATTTGCGTTTTGTGTTTGAAATCCATAATTTCTAATGTACTTCTAACGCATTGAATTAGGGGAAGGCTTTTGAGAAGCTGGCACATCGTTGAACTCGTCGCTGAGGTCATGCGTGTGACGCCGTCTTTAGTCTCTACAACGACAGACGCTGAACGCAGCGGCGGTGGAGCAAGACCTGGCTGTGCGGAGCATAATGTTATTGCCGTTAGGAATTAGAATGTTTCTCGGCGACAGCGGTAATCAAGGGCCGGGGCTAGCTCAAATTAAGCAGCGCTAAACAGGGCATCGCCATTGCGTGTCGTGCCTCTCTGTGTTCTCATGACCTGCTCTCCTACAGTTCCAAATAAATTCAAAAGGCAAAGTTCGCTACTGCCATTCTACTGATTCGGCTTTCACTACGCATCTTGAGCAAAAAAAATAAGTAAATTCGAAGAATGTAATACATTCCCTGGACGCTAATAAATCAACTGTAGAGCAACGTTCTGTTCTTTTGAGGCTTTATTTTGCTGCGTCGATCGTAGTTGCGCGAAGTTCAGCGTTTTACATGATTTTTAAACTTTTTAAAAAATTCTTAAAGGATTTGAAACAAGAAAACGATTTTTTTTCATTTTCAGTGATTGATATGCTTCAAACATGCACGTCAGTTTTCATTTGTCTGCTATAGTGTCTCAATAGTCCCCCATTCCAAAAAGCCTGCAATGAACACCAACAAGATCACGCGACTTAATCAGAAAACTCTTCGTGCATAGAGATGATGTGATGAAGTTTGTGTACCGCAAGGCTTGAGCAGCGGTCTGCGCAAGGAATACTACTGCAATACGAGAGGGAGGGTCATGCTGTCGTCTTCTCCGTGCCGCGAGGGTAGCGCATAGCACTTAGGACAAAAAATACCGTGATTCGAGCACAGTCTTTGGAACTGGGCGCAACTTTACCTGAGGAAGCACCTCCTCTGCTGGCAGGACAAAACAGGGACAATGGCGAAAAAAATAACAGAATAAAGCATTTCATTCGGTGAGCTTTCGTTTCACTCTTTCCTCCGCGTAGGTTCAGGCGCTGAAAAAAAACAATTTTATGACGCGGTTTTGAGAAATGAGCTATCAGTAAAAATGTGTGCCAGCAAAGGTAAATATCAAAGAGAAGGTGCACAATTTTCGCTGTTCCTGAATTTGCGCGTGTACAATTATGGTTGAGGGCTGCAACTGAAGTAAGATAGCGAATTGTGTCCATGACACTAGTGTTTCAGAAGTATGGAAATATCAGTGTGAGCACTTGCTCCTGTGTTGGAGCTCTGAGGAGAATTTTACAGGTTAACATGACTGTGTTTAGTGCGGCTTGTCAGCGGGAAAACAATTTGGCTAAAGATTGAGAGGTAGTGTGCGTATGGGCTTCTCATTTGTCTCAAGTTGGGAGGAGGGTCACATACTTGCGTTCAAGCTCTGGTTTACGTAAGGTCCCCCTACTACAGGAAATTTTCAAAATTTGAATCAACTACACATTGTTGCTCCTTCAGTGAGTAGTCTAATATTGCAACACAA